>JALGBA010004206.1:1097500-1156978 GCA_023970755.1 Azemiops feae | reverse complement strand
ATCAAACCACACTATTAAGGGGTCCATATTCTTTAACGCTTCAAATTGGTCAAAGTTCTCTTTCCTTTCTTCTAATAGCCTTTGGATGGTAAAAGCTGTTTTATTCCATGTTATATTTGCCAATTGTTTATCCACCTTTTCTCGATTTTCAATAGGTTGTATCTGAGTGTCAGTCTCTGTTGATGTTGGTATTGGTGTTTCAGACATCTCTGTTGAAGTTGTATAGTCATCAGACTTCTCGATAGGTTGTGTTGGAAGTTGAATAAAATTAGTTTGTTTTGTGGTTTCCACAGTTTCTCTCAGTGTAGGGAAAAGAGATTGAAAAAAGGAGCTCACATCCTTTGCAGCTTCTAGAATTGTTTCCAATATAAGATCATAGTCCAGTTGTGTATTAAGTTCCATATCGATAGTAATAAGGCTTTTTAATCTTTAATCTTTAAGGAAGGCTCTGCTTCATAAGAATCAAGCAAGCATTCACCTTCAGTTTTCAATAGGCCAGCTGCATCGTTATCTTATCACTCTTTCAGGGTCATAGCCATTCCCAGCCATAAAGAAATATAATTGCAGTACCACTTTTCGACACAAGATGTCCTCAGCAAACCAGAAATCCTTTTTTTTTTCTTTCCAAATAATAGATTTTTTATTTTTCGTGTTGAAAGAGATGAAGAAAGGGTTCAAAAATAATAAATACGTAGTTGTAACAATAATAGTCAAGAATAGAATGTTTTCAGGTCCCCTCAGTATTCCAAAATTTAAATAGTATCGAAATTAACTGGTTTTTATTTATATTTTTTTTTTTCCAACGCTGTTTTTCCCCATTGCTCAAACGCTGCTTCCTCACGACAGGGAAATAGTTCAAAGAAAGCTTTTAACAGGAAAGTAGTTAGGGAAAAAAAAAGGGGGTAGGAAAGGTCTCACCCGGATTCTCCACGGGGGTTCTTTCGCTTAGATGTTCTTCTGGCTTTCAGCTGGTGCGACGAAGTGATCGTCCATTTTGAAGGGCGATCTTTTCCTCCGACGGCCCTAAGGAGAAAGTTCAAACTGGGGAGAGCCGCCGCTCTTCCCCAGTCGAGCAGGAGCCTCCTCTAGCGGTGGTCGCCTCTACGGGGCGACTTTCGACCCGATTAAGGGTCTACCGACGCAGGGAAACCAGCCGGTGGGAGAGAGAAATCTCTCCGTGCGACTGCTGGTGTCGCGATCCGGAACCGGAAGCCGCTGTTTGTTATTCTTCACAATATATTATTCCAAAAGAATCCGGATCCATGTTCAAGAAGAGGAGTAAAAATAATCAGCTGTAAAAGCAACTTATCCTACAGCAATTAAAACAGGAGGAAAACAATTTTCCCAAGAAAGTAATGCAAACAATACATTTCTCCAAGGACTGATGCTTCTAATTTATTACAAGTTTTGGAGGTAGGAAGTAGCTGTGGGGCCCCTGTTGCTGACAGTGCCAAGTTGTTAGAAACAGCCCAGATAACACAAAAAAAAGGTCATTGAAAAGTTTGGAGTAGAAAAGGTCTCCATGGGAACCCTCATCCAAAGAGCAAATGTGGCTCAAAATAAGAAAATTGAAAGGAATTCTAGAAAAAATAAATCATAATTACAACCGGACACATGCAAGCCCACACACGCCTACACACACAGAGAGAAAGGTACGCTAATGGTATAGGAGTCAGCAAGTAGTGCCTGACATGGAGTAGACAGTAAGAATAGGATTAATTTTAGCTATTCCTGTAGCTAAACTGACTCCCAGAATATTTATGTATTTATTTCCCACCTTTATTATTTTGATTAATAACTTAAGGTAGCAAAGATATCCAGCACATTTTCCCCTTCCGCTTCTCCTTACAACAACAACCTTGTGAGGTGGGTTGGGCTGAGAGAGAGTGATTGGCCCAAGGTCACCCACCTGGCTTTCATGCCTAAGGCGGGACTTGAACTCTCAGTTTCCTGGTGATTGGCTAAAAGTCACCTAGCTGGCTTTCATGCCTAAGGAGGGACCAGAACTCACCATCTCCTGGTGATTGGCCCAAAGTCACCCAGTGGGCTTTCATGCCTAAGGAGGGACCAGAACTCACCATCTCCTGATGATTGGCCCAAAGTCACCCAGTGGGCTTTCATGCCTAAGGCGGGATTAGAACTCATGGTTTCTAGTCTACACCCAACTGGCTCTTTCCACATTCCTTATATCTCCACATTCAATTTTGCTTGACAATGATGGGATTCGGTAATCAATACTTATATAGTGTAGCTTTTCCTGAAGTTTCTAGATCAGGATTTGCCAGAGTATCTTCAGCTCTATGCAACTGAAGGGTTGGGAACATTGTCAGCTAATGTTGATATTACACATGAGCATTCCAGATTGGCAGAAGATAGAAGGTTCTCAGAAGGTCCTCAGAAGCCTCCCCTAAAATAGTTTCTTTCTCATCAGATCCTGCAGGAAAGTATTAGGAACCAGCTAAGGTTGCCATCCCCTGCAGTAGAAATTTGCAGAAACGTTGAGGGCCTGTTTTCTGGCAAAGAAGCAGGTGTGAGTGAACTATGGCTTATCGACTGCCCCGTTCACACCTCCAAAATTCAGCAGTAAAACCCCCAATGGTTGATGGTGCAATTCATTTCCTATTTTTTTATTTGGAGAAAAAATGAGATGCAGGAAGACATCCATTCTTTCCCCAATATTCATGACACATAAATTCTAAATCTGATCAAAGATAGCATTACCTGGTTGTGGTTGTTGTTGTTGTTGTTGTTGTTGTTGTTGTTGTTGTTCTTCTTCTTCTTCTTCTTCTTCTTCTTCTTCTTCTTCTTCTTCTTCTTCTTCTTCTTCTTCTTCTTCTTCTTCTTCTTCTTCCTTCTTCTTTTTCTTCTTCTTTTTCTTTTTCTTCTTCTTCTTCTTCTCCTCCTCCTCCTCCTCCTTCTCCTTCTTCTTCTCCTTCTCCTCCTCCTCCTCCTCCTTCTCCTCCTCCTCCTCCTCCTCCTCCTCCTTCCTCCCTCTCCCTTCTCTTCTCATCCCCTAATACTCCTCCTCCTCCTTCCTCCCTCTCCCTTCTCCTCCTGCTCCTCCTCCTTCCTCCCTCTCCCTTCTCCTCCTGCTCCTCCTCCATCTCCCCTCTCCTTCCTTTCTGCTCCCTCCTCATTCTCCCTCTCTCTCTCCCTTTCCCTCTTCTTCCTCTTCTTCCTCCTCTTCCTCTAAGAAAACATCCTGTTCATTTTCAGACTGTTGTGCCTACCTTGTCCATTCCTACAATACTTTAGGGGGAGGGGGGGCAGCTGCATCACATGAAAGTAATGATCAGTCTACAGCCAGGCAAGATACTAAAGGAACAAGCACTTCCTTTAATATAGTGGTGTTGCATGGACATCAAGGAAGACAGAAATTGGTTGACAAGACAGTAGAATCTGTTTGTCTTCTAGCCGAACAAGCAAACGTAAAAGCAATAATAAAAGACTGTAGGGAATATTTGTGAGCATAGTAGACAGGGAAGAAATAAACCATGAAGGAACAAACATGAGGGAAATTCATCACAGAGCAGAGTGGAATCATGACAACCCTGACAGAAGGAATTGATTTAAAATTGCCAACGATTTTTCAAAAATCCTGAGCCCACTGGTGGATTTAAACTGCACAATCCATGATCTATCCTGATATATTATCTGAGGCCCCTCTGACTAATATAACACGTTCTTTCATTTTCCACAAAACTCATAGAGCATGGCTGCTTTCACAAACACTGGTACAAAACTGCTAATAAACAAGAGCAATAAATTTTTATGAAACATTCCTGAAGACCGGCAGGAAGCATTATTGGATTTAACCCTTAACAAAAAGTCAGATTTTATTGTTTAGGTTTCTTTATGTACAGTACTTACGTATTGTGATGCTTACATCCCACCAAATTCAAACGTCTATAGTTGAATACAATAAAACAGAGCAATAATACCATAAAAAAAAAACCCCACAAACCTTAAATGCCAATTCTTAAAGAGAAAAACCGAATAAAACAGTGAAGACGGTAGGTGCAGAAACAGAGATGGCCTTTTGATCCATACTTCTGCACCTGTCATACTTGCTGAAAGAAATTTGAGCAGAAATGCTTACCCATTTCCAAGTGAAGAGCACAAAAATAGAAAAATGGCTGCAGATGAAGAGCATTGTGATGTGGTATCAGGTTCCCTACTGACTACAAAAATAGCATCTCTCACTGGACGGGGACTGTTTTACAAGGAGTCCTTGTCTTACAACCATTCATTTAGCAATCGTTCAAAGTTAAAACAGCACTGGGGAAAAAAAAAGTGACTTATGAGCCCTCCTCATACTGTCACAGCATCCCCATGATCATGTGATTGAGACGATTGGCAACTGGCATGTATTTATGACCGTTGCAGCATCCCAGGGTCATGTGATCTCCTTTTGTGACCTTCCCAGTTGGCTTATGACAAGCAAAGTCAATGGCCATGCAAGGTCGAGGACTACCTGTGCAGTGAATAAACCAGCGAGGTATAGGAGTTGACCGGGGTAAGGCGAAGGGAAGGGTCAAACACATCATCAATCTCCAGTCCCTTCGCGCCCACAAGAGATCTAAGTCCAGCCCTCCTTGAATTCCACTGACTCTTATTGGCCGCTAATTTGCCTTGGCTGTTAGTAGTTCAGATTCTTGTAGAGAGCTTAAGCTTGCAATAAAACTTTATACCCTGGACCTTCTGATTTCCCTGGCGCTTGACACCAGGTCAGTGAAGGGAGCTGGATTGGCTTAATGACCATGCCATTCCCTTAACAATGGCGGTGATTTGCTTAACAACCACGGCAAAAAAAAAATGGGCATGACTCATTTAGCAATCATAGAAATTCTGGTACCAATCGTGATCATTAAGGATAACCTCTAGCTCTCATCTAATGCTGCTCATACCCTGCTTGGTCTTGAAGCAAGCAGAAGAAAAGGCTGTACAGTATGCTGGGCAAGCAGGGTTGAATGAGCATAAAAGGTTTCCTGTCTGGAAGCCATGAATGAAAGCTGGCTAGAGCCCTCTGTTGCACCTGCCCTACAACATCAAAGCCCCTTTGACACACTTCAAGCTGGAGCTCTCTCTAACCTCTGGGCAGAGATAGAAAAGCCACCGATAACAAAAGTCAGCTGAGATATGTTCTTCTTTCCATCTTGATGCAAATCCATATTTCTGCCCCTGCCACATTCATTAAAACGATTCAATGAGGGGTGCCTAACTTTCTGCATGCAACTATAAAGACCTGCAGCCTGGAACGCAGCAGAGGAAAGAAGAAATAATTGGCAAAAGGATCGTGGACGAATCGCATTGCTGTTTTGGTGAGATATTGATGCGTTGATGACACCAGGAGCTGCTGGTGGCCCTCATCTCATCTCAGGCCGATTTGCATGTTCAGCAGCCAAGAAAAATCACTGTAAAGCATGAGGGACTAGAGTGGCTTTTTTAAAAGGATAAAAAAAAAAAATAAGGATAGATAAAAGTGAGGGCAAATAAAATATAGCAAAACTGCAAATAACAAACTCGCGTTATTCTAGTGCAAGCCTATCCATTCTTTGCTTTCTCACCCCAGTTGTGTTGCTTAATTTTCACCCCAGTTGCATTGCTTAATTTTATGTTCTTTCTGCCCCATCAGGGATGAAATATGCAAATAGGTTTCAGTTCTTAACAAATTATGAATCAAATACAGCCAGTCCTCGGCTTACCACTATTCCAGCACTGTTACAACCACATTGAAAAAAGTGAAGAGAGTTACACACTTGGCAACTGACTCATATTAATGACGGTTGCAGTTTCCCTGGGGGGGGGTGTGTGAGTGTGTCATGTAATCCCCTTTTGCGACCTTCTGCCAAGCCAAAGTCAATGGGAAAGACAGATTCATTTAACACCGGTGTTGCTAACTTAACAGCTGCAGTGATTCCCTTAACAGCCGGGGCAAGAAAAGTCATTAAGCGGGGCAAAACAACTGTCCCAGTTAGCAACAGAAAGTTTGGGCTCAATTATGGCTGTACGTCAAGCACTGCCTGCACCACTCTTATCTTCCTCCAGTAAAATCTTACACATCCTAGATTGTTAGTCTCCATTGTTCAGAACTGTTTCACTTATATAATAATAATAATAATAATAATAATAATAATAATAATAATAATAATAATAATAATAATAATAATAATAATAATAATAATAATAATAATAATAATAATAATAATAATAATAATAATAAAGAAGTTGGAAGGGACCTTGGAGGTCATCTAGTCCAACCCCCTGCTCAGGCAGGAAACCCTATACCATTTCAGACAAATGGCTGTCCAGTCTCTTCTCTGTTCCCCATTCATTAGTTCCTCCTCTCTGATGCCAAAGAAAATTGGGGTGCCCATCCAAGATGCAAACGAGGTGATTAATCGTATCAAAGATAATTTCACATTATAAATAAAAGTGTTGAAAAAATGTCGTTAGAGAGAGAGAGAGAAGCAAGCCAGTCCTGTGCTTTTCCAAGAGAATATGAAAGCCATTTGAGAAAACTTTGAAAAGTGGGAGAAAGCAATAGATCAGAAGCTACCAAACAGGCTGAGATTCATCAAGAATAAGAATGTCAAAGTTCTGTTACTAGTCCTTGCCATTTCTTTTCTTTGAAAGAAGAAATGCAAGAATCCAGCATCAAACAAGCTGCAAGGAATGTTTTGTGCTTTGATTCAGGCCAAAAGAATACGATAGCAAGCGAAGACAATTAGCCCAAAGGTTTTCGCCACTGAAGAGAGAACTTCTGCTTAACCAATATAGTTAATAAAATTCTCATCTAAAACACATGGAGGGGAAAACCTGGAAATAATCTCTCTCTCAGATGTTAATCCAGGTTTGGGAAGGCATCTAAAGGCTTTCTAAGCGTGGTTCTTCTTTGAAATGCGTGGAATTGGTGGAAACTTGTTAAAGAGCGATCCAACCTGGAATGACGGAGAAATTTCTTAACAATGAGAACTATTAATCGATGGAACAACTTGCCTCTTGGAATTGTGGGTGCTACATCAGCGGAGGTTCTCAAGAAGAGATTGGACAATCATTTCCCCAGGATGCCTCGGGCATGGGGTTGGAGTAGAAGATCTCCAGGGTCCCTTACAGCCCTGTGATTCTATGAAATGTCTATAATTAAATTACTACTAGTAGTTTAAAACAGAACAACATCTAATATTCTTTTCTGCAAGTAGTACAGGTTTTCATTCATCCAAATGGAGAAATACTATGGCAAATTGGTTCTTAAAAAACTTCCAAGTGTTTTGAGTTTTTTTAAAATATTCATCAGCATCGCAAAGAGAGGGAGAGAAAAAAAAGCAAGCTGTCATTAAAAAAAGGTATGTAGGAAATTAAAATAGATAATCTTCCTGGAGGCCAGGGATTATAGAAGAGTAGTAATGGCATTACTTTAAGAGGTTACTTTTTTGCTGCCAGATAGAGTATAAGAGTTTTGTTAAGCTCATTTGGGTAGCTATATGACCTCAAAACGGTGAGCTGATCAGAGGCCTGCAAAAATACTTAAGGGTACATTTATCCCTGGGCCACAGTTTACCCACCTCATGTTTATAATTTTAAAAAAAATCTGTAGTGGCACATTTTTGAATTTGAGAGACAGTATATGTGAGCTTATGACCAGAGGCAAATTTCTTGTGTATCCAATCACACTTGGCCAATGAAGATTATTCTATTCTATTCTATTCTATTCTATTCTATTCTATTCTATTCTATTCTATTCTATTCTATTCTATTCTATTCTATTCTATTCTATTCTATTCTATTCTATTCTATTATTATATTATATTATATTATATTATATTATATTATATTATATTATATTATATTATATTAATTATATTATATTAATTATATTATATTATATTATATTATATTATATTATATTATATTATATTATATTATATTATATTATATTATATTATATTATATTATATTATATTATATTCCATTCCATTCCATTCCATTCCATTCCATTCCTCCAATATCTATTCTACTCTACTCTACTCTACTCTACTCTACTCTACTCTACTCTACTCTACTCTATTCTATTCTATTCTATTCTATTCTATTCTATTCTATTCCATTCCATTCCATTCCATTCCATTCCATTCCATTCCATTCCATTCCTCCAATATCTATTCTATTCTATTCTATTCTATTCTATTCTATTCTATTCTATTCTATTCTATTCTATTCTATTCTATTCTATTCTATTCTATTCTATTCTATTCTATTCCATTCCATTCCATTCCATTCCATTCCTCCAATATCTATTCTATTCTATTCTATTCTATTCTATTCTATTCTATTCTATTCTATTCTATTCTATTCTATTCTATTCTATTCTATTCTATTCCATTCTATTCCATTCTATTCCATTCTATTCCATTCCATTCCATTCCATTCCATTCCATTCCATTCCATTCCATTCCATTCTATTCTTTGAGATGCTTTCACTAAATGGAGCTCTGAGGAAGGAGGGCTCCCTAGTCACACAAAAAGAAGTCAAGCTGAACATGGCCAGTCATGCCATGTACTAAAGGACACTTTGCTTAGCATGTTCCTTCATCCCTCCTTCTACTTCTTGTTCACTATCCTAATTTATGTTGTCTTTTTTCAAGTCAGATGACATCTTTGCAAATAAATCCAGTCATTCACACATACATACATACATACATACATACATACATACATACATACATACATACGTCTTCCAGTACTTGAGGGGCTGTCACAGGGAAGAGGAGATTGACCTATTCTGCAAAGCACCTGACAAAGCAGGACAAGGAATGGGTAGAAGATCATTGAAGGGGGTCCACCTATTTTCCAAAGCACCAAAAGGCAAGAGAAGAAGCAACGGATGGAAACTAATCAAGGAGAGAAGCAACCTAGAACTAAGGAGGAATTTCCTGACAGTGAGAACAAGTAACCAGTGGAACAGCTTTCCTCCAGAAGTTGTGGGTGCTCCATCACTGGAGGCTTTCAAAAAGGAGATCGAATAGTTACTTGTCGGAAATGATATAGGGTCTCCTGCTTGAGCAGTGGGATGGACTAGAAGACTTCCAGGGACCCTTTCAACCCTATTAGTCTATCACCTATCCCTCAGCTGTAGCTGTCCTTCAGCATTATTTTCTAAGCCCAAATGTATTTTAAAGGTGTTTGCATAGACATTTGAATATATTTAAATGAACGAATTCGTGTATGTATTTCAGAGCTCCTTTACATTTTAAGCCTAGGCTAAATGGGCTCTCTTTGATTGATCCTGATACTTGGGTATAAGCATAAGACTAAAGGCTGATATTTTAGATTGTTTTCAATACACTGCTGCCTTTCTATTTCTATTTTAAATTAAAGGAACACTTACATGTTGTTAAAATCATGGAAGGATTGAGGGTGAAGCTAAAGTTATCCAGGATAGTACCGCTTCGCATGAACGCTTCGTTCCTGGGGTAAAAACCAGGAAAAAGCTTTTTGATTGGCTGGAGGATCTTTGTTTGGGGTGGGAGCAGGTAATATGGGGTTATCTAACCTGACCCTGATTCTGGAGATGATGTGCAGGTTGCCTCTATCTGCATTTCACAACTTTGTAAATCTAGGGATGTGTTCTTCTCTGGTCCTGTAATACATAAAATGGACAAGAGGAATAATTGGTCAGCTCTTGATTTTATGGATTATTGGAATGGCAAAAGGGCTGGCTGCATTGTGTGGTGATGGGTTTACTGGCCTCAACTTTATTTGCAGAACTATGAAATCTCCTATATCAACAAAGATGGTACATCTATAAATTAATTATCTTCTCAGTATGGGAGTAAAGTTGTACTACTGCTTTGCTTTGAGTTTCAAAAGGACCCTCAGCTATAATTCCATATCTACCTGAGTGTAAACTCGCTGAATATGAGACATCTATCCAGATGTGTGCGTGTCCAGACATTTGCAGAAGAAAATAGAACTATATTCTGGCATGGAATCAAAGAGTAAACCATCCTGGACTTTCCTTCTAGAATTTTAGTACTAAAATTCCACAATTTATATATTGTAAGAACTAGAGCAAAAATAACAAGTCGGAGAGTATTTGTTTGTGTCTTTATCTGCCCATATATAAAAAGAATATATGCCATTGACATTGGCATGCATACTTGGTTCATAAGTGTCAGATTTACTGAGAAAAAACATATTTATTTATATGTATGTATCACATTTAGAAACTGCCCATCTCCCTCACATAAGGACTCAGGGCAGTGTACAAGACAGACCCTATCTTTTCTTTTCTCTTTTCTTTCTTTTCTTTTTTCTTTTTTCTTTTCTTTTCCTTCCTTCCTTCCTTTCTTCTCCCTCTTCCCTCTTTCTCCTTCCTTCCTTCCTTCCTTCCTACCTTCTCTCTTTCCTTTTTCCTTTCTTCCTTCCCACTTTTTCCTCTCCTACCTGCCCTCTCTTTCTCCTTCCTTCCTCTTCTTTTTCCTTTTTCCTTTTTCCTTTCTCCTTCCTTCCTTCCTTCCTTCCTTTCTTCCTTCCACACGCCCAGACATTTCCTTTTCTGTTGTCTTACTCTTTTTTTTATCTCTCTTTCCTGGTCTCTCACTCTTTGATTTTGGCTTCTCTATAAAGTGATTGTAAATCTTCTATTGGTCTCTGGTGATTAATTTTTTCCAGGACCTTGACAGCCTGATAACCCTGTCTGAAAGGCACATATTTCAGTTAAGTTAAACCAGAGAGAGAATGAGAGAGAGAGAGAGAGAGAGAGAGAGATATGAGGCAGAAAAAGAAATATCAGTCACAACTGTGGTCTCAGTAATAGATTGCACTTGTTTTATATATATAATATGTGTATTTTTAATTCTTCCCATGTTCAGCACAAAAGTATTGTTGCTTTTAAAAAGGGTGATTGGTTGGTTTTATAATTAGGAGACGCTGACTTTTCTGTGCATTTGCTCCTCTGATCATCAAGAAACCAGCTCCTTGTCAACATTAAAGCTGGGGTTTTGTCTTTTTACTTTTAAAATTGAAATGCTGTTTCCTTCCCTGCCATTACAATATAGAGTAACCGTTGCAGCCTCCTTGTTTAATCTTTGGCCTCTCTGCTTCAATCATTACAAGCTTTTCTTTTAAAATGAATTGTACCTCCAGTCTCTATTAAATGTCAGGTGTGAAATTTTAATGCAGACACAATCACACCTGTAATACATCTGCATTTCCCTTTTTTCTTTTTCTTTTTCTTTTTCGGTATAAAAAACAAATTACGACTTTATTCTCTCGTGATTTTTTTTTTTTTTTAATGACTAACAAAGATCTTTCTCCATCTCTGTTCTGCAACGGTGCAGAAGATTCAAGGCGCCGCTTAAAACTAAGATGTGGGCAAACATCAAAAAAAAAACCTTCCTTCTGCTCTTCAGAGAGGGACCGAGATCTCTTTTTGATGAAAAACCCTGGGCTAGGAGGTTTTCCTGTCTTCTGTCAACATATGTAACATACTCATTTCAGGATTGTGATAATTTTATTGCCTGAGGTTTTTTTTGTTTTTTTGTTTTAAACAGATTGGCTGAAAATACATCTTGGAATTAGCCAAGCCCTGAGCCTTTGATATTTTTTTCCCTTCTTTTATGTAGCATTGCTCTCTCACCTTACCCAGGTGCATGTTAAATCAGTATTAATGGCAATATCATTCTTCTGCAGTCATCTTCAGCTTGCAATTTGCCTTTAATTACCCACTGCGTTGTCTCTCCCCCTTACTGACAGCCATTAAATAAGGAATGACACCATAGGAACGCTGGCATTGAATAGGCACTTCTAATCCTCTGGCTTTTTGGAGAATTTCTGGCTGTAAATCCTTGCCTACAACTCACTCTCTCTCTCTCTCTCTCTCTCTTTTTTAAAATGCTAACTTCAAAAGGCAGGCGGCAGTGCCGCCTGGTGGTGCCCAAATGGAAACAAAATGGCTTCCTTCTCCCCTTCCTTGAATATGCTACTTTGATTGCTTAGTTAGCAATTCTTTATTTGGATGATTTAGAGCTGGGGGGGGGAGAATATTGTGCTTTAATATGGGAGTGGGGGGAGAAAGATAATGCTTAAAAATGAAGGAACAGTCGGGAAACTCTGAATGTCTCTTGGGAGCAACCTAGCAGAAACTTTGATGTGCTTCACTCTGTCCTTGGAATCCTACAGCAAGTGAGAATGTCAACCTTTAACTGAATTACAAAATAACAGAGATGGAAGGGACTTTGGAAATCTTCCAGTCCAACCCCCTGCTCAAGCAGGAGACCCTATGCCATTCTGGACAAATGGCTGTCCAATTGCTTCTTAAAAATCTCCAATGTTGGAGCACCCACAACTTCTAGAGATTAGCCGTTCCACTGATTAATTGTTCTCATTGTCAGGAAAGTTCTCCTTAGTTCTAGTTTGGATTTATTAAAACATCCATTGTACACTCAATGGCAATCAAGCTTAATACTCCCTATTGTTAATAATTCTGCTATTGTGGTCAAGAAGCTGCTCCCCTACTCCTGGCTGGCCACTCTTCAGAAACCTTTAAGGGAGTCGCAATTTTTTTATCCATAGTTATAGCTGTTACAAACCGTGTGTTCTGGATTGGATCTCTCCTTGATTACTTTCCATTCATTGCTTCTTGTTCTGCCTTCAGGTGTTTTGGAGAACAGGCTGACCCCCTGTTCTTTGTGGCAGCCCCTCAAATTTTGGAAGACTGCTATCATGTCACCCCTAAACCTTCTCTTCATTAGGCTGGACATGCCCAGTTCCTGTAAGTGTTCTTCATATATTTTAGCCTGCAGTCCCTTAATCATCTTTGTTGCTCTTCTCTGCACCTTTGAAGCAATCTGCTCAATAAAAATGATCTGCAGATCTCTAATGAATCTTTGCTGAATCTGTTTCTCCTTTTTCCTGAAGGCCTAATAATTCTCTTCTTGTAACATGCTATTAGGAGCAATGTAGTTGTTTCACTGAAATCACATGGATCCTAGTTGCCCAGCAATAGCCACAATTGCATCATTATGTCATCATGTAAATATTTATTCAATGATGCGATGACATCCTTCCCCCCCCCAATACTCATGAGTCACACACATTTTCTGCTGCAAAGACATCACTGTCCTTTATAACTCTATTCAAACAGATGTCCCACTCAATCCAGTGGAACTTCCTGATAGATGTAGCTGTAGAAGATTCTCTTGATTACTCTTGGGTGCTGCAGTCCTATATGTATATACCCAATAGTTTTATTATTATGGTTTGTCACACAGTCAGCCAGATGTTCAGACTGGATTTGGCATTTTTTGGCCACCTATTGAGTCCTTCCCAAGGACCTGGGATAGGCAGATGTGGATGTTTTACAGATACCATTGCAGGATGAAAGCGGTTCCAAGCAAAGCTGCCTTTTGCAATTGACTGATGGTGAATTTGTCAATGCCAATGGTATTCAAGTGGTGCTCCATTTGTTTTGGGATTGCACCCAAGGCGCCTATCACCAGTGGTACTACCTTTGCTTTCTTTTGCCACAGTCGTTTTACTTTTATTTGCAGGTCTTTGTATTTTGTTACCTTCTCCAGTTGCTTCTCTTCTGTTCTGCTTTATACAGATACTGCCATGTCCATTATCCAGACTTTTTTTCTCTTTCTTATTCACAATTGTTAAATCTGGGTTGTTATTCAGCAGATGCCCATCTATTTGACGTCCCGGAGCTCTTTAGTGTCTTCATTTTCTATTACTTTCTCTATTTTATAGTCCCACCAGTTCTTGCTTGCAGGCAAATGGTATTTCTTGCAGACCTTCCAATGCACCATATTATTATTATTATTATTATTATTATTATTATTATTATTATTATTATTATTATTATTATTATTATTATTATTATTATTATTATTATTATTATTATTATTATTATTATTATTATTATTATTATTATTATTATTATTATTATTATTCAAATAGTACTTACTCTGAGTAGACACATTATGGCACTGTATTGTCTGATTTTGAAATATTTTATAATTCAAACTTACGTTAAGAAAATGCTTTGGATATATTTAGAAGACCCTAATATCAAAGTATCTGATTAAGCTGAATTGCTCATTTGGTTACGTCTGTTTCCTTTATCAAGGTGGAGGCATTCATCTCCCTGCAGACAAAGCACCCCATTGGGCTGGATCACAGCCAGTCCATACAGGTCCACCAGCCTTGTTTTACATCTGAAATAGTAAGTGATATATTTTTCACCTCAGGCAGTAAAATGCCTTAGGCTGGTTTAACTAAAAAAGCATGCTTTGAAATTCCCAATGTAAAAAGATGGGGGGGGGGGAAAGAACAGTACCACGAAACAAACAAAGCTTGTAGCAAAACTCTGTAGTACAGAGAGATCCTGCTTACAGGATCTGACACCCAGGACATTTGTCAGATATTCCAATTCATTGCCTTTCCTCCATTGCCATTCAACAGTGATAGAATCATAGGGTCCTAGGGCTGGAAGGGACCTTGGATGTCTTCTAATCCAAGCACCCATCCAGGGCAGGATCCTTATTCTATCCTGATAGGATAGGATAGGATAGGATAGGATAGGATAGGATAGGATAGGATAGGATAGGATAGGATAGGATAGGATAGGATAGGATAGGATAGGATAGGATAGGATAGGATAGGATAGGATAGGATAGGATTGGGTAGGGTAGGGCAGGGTAGGGTAGGTCAGAGCAGAACAGTTGGAAGGGACCTTGGAGGTCTTCTAATCCAACCCCTGCTCAAGCAGGAGATCTTATACGATTGTGGATAAATGGCTGTCCTATTACTTCTTAAAAACCTCCAGTGATGGAGCACCCACAACTTCAATGTTTGTGGACTTAGAATCATAGGACTGGAAGGGACTTTCTAGTCCAGTGATGGCAAACCTTTTAGAGAACAAGTGCCCCAAAACCAGCCCCACCCCTGCCCGCCCCCGCTCTGCCCCTGCCCTGCCCTGCCCGCTCCGCCCCCAACCCGCCCACAGGGCCACCCACCGCCTCCATGGCCTGCCACAGATGGCCCAGGCAGCCCAGCAGTGGCATGGCGGCCACGCCCTCCACCCGCGCCCCGCAGCATCAACTGCGCGCGACAGGGCAAGAGGGCGGAGTCTTGTCCCTGCTGCCCATCTGCCGTGTCCTTGGCTGCGCTGCTCCGCGCAGGCTGCACTTGGGGGAGACTCTCCTCAGGGGGGGCTGCTGGTGAGGAGGGGGCCACAGGGGGAGGTGGGGCTGGGGTGACGGCACGCATGCAAACAGAGAGGGCTCTGAGTGCCGCCTCTGGCACGCGTGCCATAGGTTCGCCCCCACTGTTCTAGTCCAACAATCTGCCCAAGACAGGAGTCACTTACCATTGCTAGCTCCTGCCCCCCTGTGTTTTTAATACTTTTACAAACTTTACTTCCTTATTGTGCTTTCTGACTTCACAGGGTTTCATCTTGGTCAAAAATCATTTCTCTCTGGAGTAGATAGGATATTGCCTCTTTCAATATTCTGTATAATTCCTGCATATCAGAATGCAATGGATATGAGAGTAGCATTTATTTTGTTTTACTTTATTTGAAAAGTAGAAATGGAGAGGATAAACTGATCGCTCTTAAAAACAAAACCTCCAAAGTCCCTTCCTGTCTGGCGCTGGAAAACATGAGAAAACCCTACGCAAAGCTTTAATCTCTGATCCAGGTTTGTGTATATTGGTTTACAGCAATATTGGACCCAGTTAGGATGATTTCTTTACTTTCCTAATATGAAACTCGATGCTTGGGAAATCTGATAAGTGAGTTTCATTTCCCAGGAAATTTATTGCTTCTGTTTCCAAGTGCAAGGAAATAAAACAAGTAAAAACAATAAGCAGCATGTCAGAATGGTATTAACGAGAGGTCACTGTTTTCTCATGTAAACTGGGGCCAGCCTTGTAACAGATGGGATCTTTTCTAGGTGGTTTAACTCCTAGAATCAGTAGGGCTTTTTCAGAACAAGGAATAACAGAATAACTGAGTTGGAAGGGACCTTGGAGGTTTTCTAGTCCAACCCCCTGCTCAAGCAGGAAACCCTACACCATCCCAGACAAATTGTCCAGTCTCTTCTTAAAAAATCTCCAGTGTTGGAGCATTCACAACTTCTGGAGGCAGGTTGTTCCATTGATTAATTGTTTTCACTGTCAGGAAATTTCTCCTTAGTTCTAGGTTGCTTCTCTCTTTGATTACTTTCCATCCGTTGCTTCTTGTCCTGCCTTCCGGTGCTTTGGAGAATAGGTTGATCCCCCTCTTCTTTGTTGGCAGCCCCTCAAATATTGGAATACTGCTAGTCCTACTTTCACTACATTAGACAAACCCAATGTTTTAGCCTCCATCATCATCAACATCATCATCATAGTGTTGGAAGGGACCTTGGTAGTCTTCTTGTCCAACCCCCTGCTCAGGCAAGAAATCCTATACCATTTCAGACAAATGGTTGTCCAGTCTCTTCTTCGTTGCCCTTCTCTATACTCTTTCTAGAGTCGCAACATCTTTTTTATAATATGATGACCAAAACTGGATGCAATATTCCAAGTGATGGGCTTTAAACCATCAGTGGCTGCTTAAAGAGAAGTCCAGAGAAGGAGGAGGAGGAGGAAAGAAGTAGCAATAATTGATGCTGATCATTATCATCAGTACATGGGTGTCATGATTACCTGTACCATCCTTTCTATTCTAAGTGCTGAAAGTCACTTTCAGGAAGGGTGATCAAATCAACCTAGGCCAAGGAGAAGATCATTTCCACATATGGACCAATACAAATCTGCATTCACAAAACAGGTGGAGCTCAAAGTTAGGCCAGGACAAACTTTCTCAGGTCAGAGAATCTATAATAATAATAATAATAATAATAATAATAATAATAATAATAATAATAATAATAATAATAATAATAATAATAATAATAATAATAATAATAATAATAATAATAATAATAATAATAATAACAACAACAACAACAACAACAACAATAATAACAACAATAATAACAACAATAACAACAACAATAATAACAACAATAATAATAATAACAACAACAATAACAACAACAATAATAACAACAATAACAATAATAATAATAACAACAATAATAATAACAACAATAACAATAATAATAATAATAACAATAATAACAACAATAATAACAATAATAATAATAATAACAATAACAACAACAATAATAAAAAACAATAATAATAAAAACAATAATAATAAAAATAATAATAATAATAAAAACAACAATAATAATAATAAAAACAACAACAACAATAATAAAAACAATAATAATAATAAAATAATAATAATAATAATAATAAAAATAATAAAAACAACAACAATAATAATAACAATAACAATAACAACAACAACAATAATAATAATAACAACAACAATAATAATAATAATAATACCACTTGAACACCATTGGCATTGACAAATTCGCCATTAGTCAATTGCAAAAGGCGGCCTTACTAGGAACTGCTTCCCTCCTGCGACGATATCTGTGATACCATCAAACATCCACATCTGCCTATCCCAGGTCCTTGGGAAGGACTCGATAGGTAGACAAAATGCCAAATCCAGTCTGAACATCTGGCTGACTGTGCGATGATTAATAATAATAATAATAATAATAATAATAATAATAATAATAATAATAATAATAATAATAATAATAATAATAATAATAATAATAATAATAATAATAATAATAATAATAATAATAATTCCAGAATCTTTGCTCAAGGGACACAGCTGTCCAAACCAGAATCTCCTATTTGATCTTGCTCAGGCACAGCTGAGGCAATACGGCTTTGCACAAGGTGCGCCATGCATGCACAAATTGGTGCCCCCCCCCCAGAATGCTGCATGGTTAAGGCATTTTCCTAGGTAAAAATCTTGGCCATCGTTTTGTCCTTGTTAGCACCTGCCTCTCAGGCCTAATGAAACTGTCATGAGGATGAACCCTTTCTGGAGAGGGAGGGACTTGCAAATATCACCCAAGAAGTCTCATCTTTTCTCAACTTTAGAAAAAGTATTATGGACGCCCCAACTGCATATGAAAGAACTTTTTTTTTCCCCTTAGCTTCTCATGGTGCCTCTAGTCAAGTTCTTGCCAAGCTCTAGAGTTTTCATGGAACATCATTTGAAAATCCCGGGATTAGGAGAGAGCTCCGAGAGCTTTCCAGGGTGCTGAAATCGAACCTAACCTTGGTTGGGTCGGTTGGTTTTTGTTTTTGTTGTTGTTGTTTTGAGGGAGGAGAAGAATACATGAGAGAAAGGGAGAAGAGAAAGGAGAAGGAGAATGGAACATGGATGGAGAAGGAGGAGAAGGAAAAAAGAGTAGCAGAAGGGGATAAGAGAAAGGAGAAAGAGGAGAAGGAGGAGAAGGAAGAGAAGGAGAAAGAAGAAGGAGAAAGGAGAAAGAGGAGAAGGAGAAGGAGGAGAAGGAGAAGAAGGAGAAAGGAGATGGGGATAGGAGAAGGGGATAAGAGAAAGGAGAAAGAGGAGAAGGAGAAGGAGGAGAAGGAGAAAGGAGATGGGGATAGGAGAAGGGGATAAGAGAAAGGAGAAAGAGGAGCAGGAGAAGAAGGAGGAGGAGGAGAAGGAGAAAGGAGAAGGGGATAGGAGAAAGGAGAAAGAGGAGAAGGAGGAGAAGGAGAAAGGAGATGGGGATAGGAGAAAGGAGAAAGAGGAGCAGGAGAAGGAGGAGAAGGACTACATGAAAGAAAAGGGGAAGAGAAATTCGAAGGAGATAGGAGAAGGAGAAAGGAGAAGGAGAAACCAAAATAACTAGTGTCACCTAGCAACCGTTCAAAGTTACAATGGCACTGAAAAAAGTGACTTACAACTGGTGCTTGCACTGATGACTGTTGCGGCATCCCCACATCCCATGATAAAAAAATCAGGCCTTTAGCAACCGGCTTGTATTTATGACCGTCGCAGCATCCTGAGGTCACTCGATCACCACTGCAACCTTCCCAGCCAAGCAGAGTCAGTGGGAAAAGCCAGATCATTTAAAGACCATTTAACAACTGCAGTGATTCGCTTAACGACCGTGGCAAAAAAAAGGACATAAAGTTGGGCATGAATCACTTAACAACTTCCTTGCTTAGAATGGAAATTCTGGTCCCAGCTGTGGTCATAAGTCAAGTGGTCCTTGCAACTGGTAGAATGGAAGCTTTCATATTGAGCAGCAGCAGCCAAAAAAGCTAATACAATCCTGGGTTGCATAAACAGAGGCATAGAATCAAGATCACGCGAGGTATTAGTACCGCTTTATAAGACCCTAGTAAGACCACACTTGGAATACTGCAGCCAGTTTTGGTCACCATATCACAAAAAAGATGTTGAGAGTTTGGAAAAAATTCAGAGAAGAGCAACTAAGATGATCAAAGGCCTGGAGACTAAAACATACTAAGAACGGCTGCAGGACTTGGGTTTGGCTAGTTAAAGAAAAGAAGAAATAGGGGAGACATGATAGCCGTGTTCCAGTATCTGAGGGGCTGCCACAAAGAAGAGGGGGGTCATGTTATTCTCCAAAGCACCTGAAGGCAGGACAAGAAACAATGGTTGGAAAGTGACCAAAGAGAGAAGCAACCTGGAATTAAGGAGAAACTTCCTGACAGTGAGGACAATTAACCAGTGGAACAGCTTGACCTCAGACATTGTGGACGCTCCATTACCAGAGGTTTTTAAGAAGAGACTGGACAGCCACTTGTCTGAGATATAGGTTCTCCTGCTTGAGCAGAGGACTGGACTAGAAGACCTCCAAGGTCCCTTCCAGCTTCTATTCTATTCTATTCTATTCTATTCTATTCTATTCTATTCTATTCTATTCTATTCTATTCTATTCTATTCTATTCTATTCTATTCTATTCTATTATTATATTATATTATATTATATTATATTATATTATATTATTATATTATATTATATTATATTATATTATATTATATTATATTATATTATATTATATTATATTATATTATATTATATTATATTTATTATATTATATTATATTATATTATATTATATTTATTATATTATATTATATTATATTATATTATATTATATTATATTATATTATATTATATTATATTATATTATATTATATTATATTATATTATATTATATTATATTATATTATATTATATTATATTATATTCTCCTGACGGCTGTCTGCTACTGAATTCTTTTCTTCATCAAAATCTCTCCAGATGCGTTTCATATCCTTTCACTATCTAGTGTCATTTTTCTCCTCTGACCAGCTACTGGCTGCATTAGAATATAAAATTAATCCCAAAGGAGAAACCAGCACTTAACATCATTGCTGCTGTTTAACTTGCTAATGTGATTTCCTCTCCCTGACATTTTTAACTGATCCTTCAACCAGCCAAATCAACAAACACACAACTGAGAGACAGGAGCAGTCAGAAACATTCCGCTGTCGGAAATGTTAAAAGTACACATTTCACAGATGTTGGGCTCCACCTCCCCACATCGCCCATCTCCATTAACCATTTTTGGGAAGGGATGTAATAATCCCTGAAGATATACAGTAACTAAAGTTTTTACAAAATTGCACCATGGGGAACGTAGCACACACACCTTTTCTTCCGCCTGTTGTTTAAAGTTAATGAGTTTGTACCCTCCTGCTGCATTTTGGATTCGAGAGTTTTGAAGACATTTCTTAGTGCATGGGGAACTCATGGTCCCAGGAATACATTGCCTCTGCTGATGTCCATTTTTTGTGGTTCCTGCAGTCTTCCTTGAGTATCATTGTCAGAAATTGGCTGCTTAGTTCCTGAAGTCCACTTTATACTGCACTGGTAGGACCACAGTTGGAATACTGCATCCAGTTCTGGTCACCAAGGTGCAAAAAAGATGTTGAGACTCTAGAAAGAATGCAGAGAAGAGCAACAAAGATGATCAGGAGTCTGGAGGCTAAGCTGTATGATGAATGGTTGTCTAGTCCAGCAAAGAGAAGGAGTAGGGGTTACATGATAGCAGTCTTCCAATGTTTGAGAGGTTGTCCCACGGAAGATGTCCCACCATCACAGCTGAAACCAGCCAGAGCCCAGAACAACTCAAAGAAGTAGTGCAAGATTGGAAGACATGGAGACCTGGCCCATAGAATTGCTAAGAGTCAGACACAACTGAATGGATATCATCATCATCATCATCATCATCATCATCATCATCATCCACAGAAGAAGGGGCCAATCTATTCTCCAAAGATCCAACCTAGAATTAAGGAGAAATTTCCTGTCAGTGGAACAATTAATTAGTAGAACGGCTTGCCTCCAGAAGTTGTGGGTGCTCCATCACTGAAGATTTTCAAGAAGAGACTGGACAGCCATTTGTCAGGAATGATATAGGATCTCCTGCCTTGGCCAGGGGGTCGGAGTAGAGCAGGGCTTTTCAACCGGTGGTACACGTACCACCTGTGGTACATTAGCACGTGGCAGGTGGTACACGGCCCTGCCCAGCCAAGTGTAGCGGGGCAGGGAACGAGCCAGTGCAGTGCAGGACTTACTGTGAGAGAGTCCTCCGGAGCTGCAGAGTGGCTGGGGGGGGGGCAAAGGTCCCAGGCTCACTTCCGGCTCACCCCCTCCCATGAGAAAGGAGGAGGAGGGGGCAGAGACAGGAGAGGCTATAAAAGGAGGCAGTTTGAAGTATTTTTCTCCTGAATGGATTTTGCCTGTAGCATTCCTTTATTTATGAATGGAGCCATTTGGCAAGGCTGCCTTAGCTGGCAGCCAGTACTTACTACATTTTTTTTCCTTAAGTGCCAGCTGCTGGCTCCTTAACTTTCCTTTCTAGTCAGTAGCTAATTCTTAAAGGGGAATGCACCTTTTTAAGCTAGTTCCCTCAGCGGCTTGTCTTTTCTCTGGAGGCTTTTCCTTCTTTGATAAATATATGGAAGACAGAAATTATGGGGGGGGGTTTCAAATTCTTCCTTCAGAAGCAGATGGGAATGAGAAAGAGGGAGGCATGGAAGGAGGGAGGGAAGTCCCGCCTTAGCACTTGGCCACCAGCAGCTCTGCCATTGACTTTGCTTGTCAAAAGGCTGCAGAAGGGGATCACATTACCCTGGGACACTGTGACCATCATAAATATGAATCAGTTGCCAAGCACCCAAATATAAATCACATGACCCTGGGCATGCTGCAATGGTCATAAGTGTGAAAAATGGTCATAAGTCATTTCAGTGCAATTGCAACTTTGAACAGGTTTTTTTTTTTTTTGGTCATCAAGTTTTTGACACCTTGCTAGGTAGTACTCGAATATTGTCATATCCTAAAAGTGGTACAATCGGTGAAAAGGTTGAAAAGCCCTGGGCTAGCTAGAGGACCTCCAAGGTCCTTTTCAACTCTGTTATTTTGTAATTCTGTACGTCCAGATTAAAGGTCGAACAGCTCATTGACCTCAAAAAAAAAAAGGAATTGAGTGATTTACCTACTTTATATCCTTACATCTCCAAAGCTTTTAGTGCAGTTGCAGCTACCAAACTGTTGAGTTAAACTTCATCTCTCTGTGAGCCATATAACATTGCATTTGCCAAGCATAAACGTTACCAAAGTAAGCAAGATGGAAATCATGCAGACGGGTAAATATTTCCTGTCCCGTTTCATACACTTTCGTACTTCTCCATTTTCAAACCTCCCTTGTTGCGTTTTCCCATCAATTTGCTTTAAAGAAGATATTTATCTTTTAAATGTGATTTCTCATATCTTATTTATGGAAAATTCTTTGCTGCAATTTCTCCATAATCATTATGCTTTTCTGTATGCCGTTTAGACCAAAATGTGTGATTTCTGCATTTTTCCCCACCATGTAAATGGTTTAGTATGGACTGTTTAAAAAAAAATGGCCTAGCTAGAATTCAGGAAAAAAAATATATCCGAGTGAATTGGTTTGGTAAATACGATGTAAATAAGTTTACATTAGATTGAGAAATAAGGAGGTATGCCTCTCTAACTTCAGAGGCTGGCAGTAATAATGGGACAATTTAAGTACGAAAAATGGCTGAGAATTTTATTGTATTTTTTGCTTGAGAGATGTAGGGGATACCCCAAATCATTTTTTGATCACTTATTTTCGATGTTTTCAGTTATAGTAATAATACTAATAATAATTATTCCATCTGCCTATCCCAGGTCCCTAGGAAAGACTTGATAGGTGGATAAAAATGCCAAATCCAGTCTAAACATCTGGGCGATGGTGCAACCAACCATAATAATAATATTAATCACTAGGCATACTCTTTAGTCATCCCATACAGAACTGTAAGAGTTTGCCTGTGCTTGAGTAAAATTATAGCTACTAGCATTTACTTCTTTTTTTTTTTTTCCAGCGTCCTTTGGTAAAACTATGTTCATCTTTGCCACCCTTCTTCCACTTTGCAAGATTGTAATTTAAGTACTTGGGCACCCTGGGGTGTCCGCGTGTCCTGTTGCGATAACACCATCCCTTGAGTGCTTCTTACAATAGTTTTTGACAAACTGAAGAGGGACATTATCCCAGCAGGGGGTCTGACCTCCACCTTCCAGAGGGACACCTGCCTTCAAAAGGTTGCCCATCCCTGCCGCTTAAAATAACATTTTCTAGTTGCTTCCATTTGGGATTCGAAGACAAAACGGGAGGGAGAGAACACTTGACAGGGGTGAAATTTGTAAAATGCCATTAGAGACGAGAGGAGCTGTGCATAAGGAATGGTCTGGAGATCTTTCTTGCAGAAAGTTTTTAAAACATTTCGTATGTCTTTTCTATTAAGATTGTTAACTAAGCATTCCGTAAACTGAGATCCATTAATTTAGTGACCATTCAAAGTTACAATGGCAATGAAGAAAGTCAGAATCAGAATCAGAATAGAATAGGACCTGGATGGGACCTTGGAGGTCTTCAAGTCCAGCCCCCTGCTCAAGCAGGAGACCCTATATCATTTCAGACAAGTGGCTGTCCAGTCTCTTCTTAAAAATCTTGAGAGGTGAAGCACCCACAACGTCTAAAGCAAGTTGTTCCACTGATTAATTATTCTCACTATTAGGAAGTTTCTCCTTAATCCCAGGTTGCTTCTCTCCTTGATTAGTTTCCATCCATTGTTTCTTGTCTTGCCTTCTGGTGCTTTGGAGAATAATTTGACCCCCTCTTCTTTGTGGCAGCCCCTAAAATACTGGAACACTGCTATCATGTCCCCCCCCCCTAGTCCTTCTTCTCTCTAGACTGGCCATTTCCAAATCCTGCAACTGTTCTTCATATGTTTTAGTCTCCAGCCTTTAATCATCTTAGTTGCTCTTCTTTGCACTTTTTCCAGAGTCTCAACATCTTTTTTGTAATTGCATCGCATTATCCCCATAGTCATGGGTGCTTAGCAGGTATTTATAATGGTTGCAATGTCCCCAGGTCATGTGATCCCAATTTAAGAACTTTCCAGTTTCTTCCAGCAAGCACAGTCAATGGGGAAGCTGGTTTTGCTTAGTGACCACATGATTCACTTACAACCTCAGTGATTCACTAAATAACCATGGCAAAAAAGGGTCATAAAATCAGGCATAGACTCACTTAATAACTGCCTTGCTTACCAATGGAAATTCTTGTCCCAGTTCTAGTCATAAGTCAAGGACTACCTGTAGGCTACTGTTGCCTGGCTTTTCTTTTAATGCACTGAAGACTTCAGAGCATCCGAGAGAATGCACAAGCTCCAGGAATTCCATTTTGAATTCATTGAAACCCATGAAAAAAATATATTAATGAGCACCATGCTCCAGCTGTGTTTTCCATTTTTTTCTAATACAGCTTTCTGCAGTCTAGGGCTAACCAAATTCTATAGTTCCATAATTCTCATCATGCTCAGCCATTCATTTGATCTTTCAGTTCAACACAGCTGCCTAAATACTTTTTCAATTGTCACACTTCCCCGCTCCGTGAGCATCTGATGTTTTCACTCAGGGGAGCAATGCGCTTTTCAACCCTTAAAAAAAAGCTTGCACCCATTCTTAAAAATAGTGCAAAGAAAGATTTCTTATCCATGAACACTAGAGACTAAATGCATGTGTAAGGAAAAGATAGGAGAATGTATACTAAGAGAAAAGTGTGCAAAATGTATAATATAGTCTGTTTTTAAAAATGCAAAGGGGCTTTTCGTTTACCTCTTGGCCATTGGTCCCAAAGATTGGCGACCATTTAAAGTTGGCATGTCCTGTTTCTGAAATGTCTCAGAGCATCATTGCAAGGTCAGAAAAGGCTTTGGCAACTGAACCGTCAATAATGAAGAATCAGGACCACACGTTTAGTTCCAGTTGATTTATGATTCATTGCTCAAGCCTATACACAGGAATCTAGTCAATTAACAGTCAGCACTAAATTGGTGCTAGATAAAAGTCAACAAAATTCAAGAGGAGTTGGACTTAGACTGTTATGGGAACATGATGACTCCAGGCTGATTCCTCTCTTGACTGCAACCCCAAACTCTGTCTGTCTTCTCCTACACATACACAGAAATGGTCTGTGGTGGAAACAGGCCCTTTTAAGAACAGGGCATGTCCAATAAGATCAAAAGAATCCAATAAGGTTAGAGCAGTCTGTTAAGTTGAGAATAGGATGTTTGAGCATCAGTTCGATCTTTCAAGGATTTCACTCATGTAGACTCATGTTGGGAAATTGGCAGTCAGAGAAGGAGGAAGTCTTGAGTCAGTCCACAGCTGCAAGAGACCTGGGGTTGATCTTCCCCCTCTCCCCCCCCCCCCACGTTCCCTGGTACCTTATCTATTTGTTCCAAGAGAAGGCAAGCAGCCTGGGAAGATCCTTGTATTGTAGACAGAATACAATAAAGTAGTCAGCTTGAATCCTATACGTATGGATCTGGTTGTTTGCACCTGACAACTCATGATTAAAACATAGAATCATAATGCTGGAAGGTACCTTAGAGGTTTTCTAGTCCTACCCAAAGATACCTGTCCAAGGTAGGAGTCATTATACCATCCCAGTCAAATGGCTGTCCGGTCTATTTTTGAAAACCTCCAGCGATGGAGCACCCACAACACTGGGAGGCAAGCTATTCAATTGATTAATTGTTCTCACTGTCAGAAAATTTCTTATTACTTCTAGATTGTATCTCTCTTTAACAAGACTCCACCCATTGTTTCTTGGAGAATAATTCAATCCCCTCTTCTCTGGCACACTTCCTTAAGGACTGGAAGACAGTTATCATTTCCCCCGTAATCCTTCTCTTCAATAGGCTAGACATGGCAATAAGCAGCAGGTCGAATAGGGTAGCTGGTTAGTTTGTATGCTGTTTGCCATTCTGGTTTTGCTTGCCCTCTTTTCTTGGAATCCAGAGGCAGGGAAAATGCGCATTCATGCATGTGAGATCCAAGAAGGGTTGGGGAAGTCTACTAGACAGCTGGTCACATTATCAATGGATCAGTCTGCTATCACCCTCCAAAGTCTAACTCACTGTACATAGAAAAGCATCAAGGACAGGAATGTTAGTCTTATGGATCCATTTAGTTCCATTATCACCTTATCCTTCGTAGAAAAACCACAAGGTAGGATTGTGATTTTTGTTGAGTCAACTAATATCATCTCAACAATAAATCAGGAGTCGCTTTGGGATTTTTGTTTACTATTTATTTAGAAAGACGTAATACATCTAGTGAAAAATCCCATCGCCTTTTTAATATATGCAATAGGCCCCAGATATTCAAAAACACTTACTGTAACAAATGTTTTCTGAATTACTTGGATGGCATTTTAAATTTGAGGTGTCACTCCAGAGAAGGACCTTTGATAGTTCTTCTTATCAACATCCAGCACTGATATTTCCTATATGCTATAGTTCGTGGATCATTTTCCAGATCAGACTAGTGTAAGTGATCAAAGCAAGAGGCTATTGAAGCACAATAGCCAAGTTATTTCCTTTTGGGAATGATCAAATCTGGAAGAACAGCTGAAATTGAATAAAATCTATTCTATGTCCCAAGGTTTAACTCAGTATCCAGTGTCAAAGAGGAAATAAATTCTTTCTAAACCATACTCCCTTCCCAGTTCCAGTTCCAATAATAGTCCCTCCTTGAGGGAGATGAGTGGTCTAGAAAGATGAAATATAAATAAAGAAATAAACTAGTTTCCCAAAAAAACCATTTTAATTGGAAACATAAATATATTTACTGAAATACATCCAATGATACTGATCTAGCACCTTCTTTGACTTATTCAACTCAATGGGAAAACCAAGCAAACAGAACAGGATCTATTTCTGACCGATCTTAATTCCATTTTGCTTAGTCATAAAACTGTTCCATCTTATTTCCATGTTAGGTTGTGAGATATCCATGGAAAATGCATGTTTGCATGTTTAAATACAATTTTATCCAAGTACATCCTTCAGTTAGGAGGAATCACTATGGATACTGGTCTTCTACCCAACTGAGGAGCAAAGGATCACTGAAGTCAAAGATTTTATAGTAGTTATCAGCGTTAGATAGAACATAGAACATAGAATAATAGAGTTGGAAGGGACCTGGAGGTCTTCTTATCCAAGCCCCTGCTTGAGCAGGAGACTCTATACCATTTCAGAAAAATGGTTGTCCAGTCTCTCTTTGAAAGCCTCCAGTGATGGAGCACCCACAACTTCTGAAGGTAAGCTATTCCATTGGTTGATTGCTCTCACCGTTATGAAATTTCTCCTTAGTTCTAGGTTGCTTCTCTCCTTGATTGGTTTCCATCCGTTGTCCTGCCTTCAAGTGCTTTGGAGAATAGCTTGACTCCCTCTTCTTTGTGGCAATCCCTGAGATATTGGAAGACTGCTATCGTGTCACCCCTAGTCCTTCTTTTCATTAAACTAGACATTCCCAATTCCAGCAACCGTTTTTCATGTTTTAGCCTCCAGACTCCTAACCATTCTTGTTGCTCTTCTGTTCACACTTTCCAGAGTCTCAACATCTTTTTTATATTATAGATAGGTAAATGACATTGAGCTGGGCTCAACTCCTGATGACTGAGTGGACAGATACCCACCATCTTGACCTGTCTTTTGTAATAACTTTCTCCCAAGTTCTATTTATTTAGAAAAGCATAATACCTCTAACATTGACACCTTTCATTCCATTCAGATAACTTGTCCTTTAAATCTCCCAACTTCTATTTCCCACAATCTTGCTACGGAGATTTTTTCCCCCTAAACTATCATCCATTCACATCACATGCCCAAAGAGTGTGAGTTTTTGTTTGCTGATCAATGCCTCTAGGGACCAGTCGGTCTTTATTTGGTCCTCAATTGATTTATTGGTTCTTCGTACAATCCATGGTAGTCTCAGTCATTATCTCCAAATCCATAGTTCAGAGGCATCTTTTCTCTCACTTTCTCTCTTGCTCTTTCACAAGGTCCAACTCTCACAGATGTACAGAACCACTGAAAACAACAGTGCTTTAACTCTTCTGATCTTTGCTGCCGTAGAAATATTACCGTTTTTAAGGTTTTGTCTTTTGCGTCATTGTCTTCCTACTAAGGATTCCTCCCCTCTATGCTTCTCCAGCCCATTAGTTCTCATACCCAAGGAAAGAAAAGATAAGTACCATCTCCACTTTGCTGTCAGCTGTAAGTTCAGTAAATATGCTGGCTGACTTCGCCATTGTCTTGCCATACTCTGTTCTCATGTTGTTTAAATGCCCCAGTTTGATCCGCCTATAATCACTTATTCCACAAACTGTTTTTTTTTTTAAAAAGGTCTTTTTCAGTACTGGCGCCATGTATGACCAAACTTTCTTGTGCTCCATCAGTGGAGGTTTTCAAGAAGAAAGACTGGGTAGCCACTTGACTGAAACAGCAATAGCACTTAGATTTATATATTGCTTCACAGCCCTCTCTAAGCGGTTTACAGTCAGCATCTTGCCCCTAAACAATCTGGGTCCTCATTTTACTGACCACAGAAGGATGGAAGCTGAGTCAACCTTGAGCCGGTCAAGATCAAACTGCCAAACTGCTGGCAGCCGGCAGTCAGCAGAAGTAGCCTGCAGTATTGCATTCTAACCACTGCACCACCACAGAAATGGCATAGAGCAAGGGTCCTCAACCTTGGCAACTTTAAGACTGTGGACTTCAACTCCCAGAATTCTGGGAGTTGAAGTCCACAAGCCTTAAAGTTGCCAAGGTTGAGGACCCCTGGCATAGAGTCTCCTGCTTGAGAAGGGGGTTGGACTAGAAGACCCCCAAGGTCCCTTCCAACTCTGTTATTCTATATATTTAGATGAGAGGGGCGGTGTAGAAGTCTGCTAAATCAATAAATAAAGTGGCTTAGCCTTTCTTCTATTACTCTGTCTCATCACTGTGCTGACTGATATTTCATTCCTGCTGTGCGACGAGATCCTCTCTCAGTTGGTAACCGATGCTCGAGTTTCAAATTACTAGGACCCACTAGAAACTCAATGACTCTGGGGACTGCGTTTGTGATCTTCCTTGTCTCAGCAGGACCTGGTTTCCTTCTTCAGCTCTCTCTCTCTCTCTCTCTCTCTCTCTCTCTCTCTCTCTCTCTCTCTCTCTCTCTCTCTCTCTCTCTCTCTCTCATGCCAACCTTCCCCCCCAAAAAAAATGAGCATAGCTCTCGTGGGTTCCCCCAGACTTTCATCATTTCCTGTGTTTATATTACTTGTCGGTTTTATAGGTCTAATCACTCCTGCAGCTCCAGAAGTAGAAGATCTTTCAAAGTGGTAATTAGACAGCTGTGCTCATTATCTCGGTAGGTAACATCAGTGGGATCGCCTGGTTCTTTGTTTTCTTGTTTATTAAGTGGCACAGAGGGAAGGAGGGGAGGTGGAAAATGCCCTCTGCATGGTGCACATTTCTTATTGCATCAACCGGCTTCTTCTTCTTCGCAATCATCGTACTTCCCTGTATTGCCTCTACATACGGCATTTTCTTCTTCCCATCACCCTTCTGTGACTCTGGGCAGAATAAATAACTTTTTTCTCCTTCCAAATTGTTGTGCGTTTTTCAGTTTTTCTTTTCCTTTTTCAACTATTCAGAGAGAGTCTTATATTTACAGTTGGCAGGCCATCAATCCAGGGTCATCTGTGTTTCTGTACTAGAAATTTGTTTTTATGGAGACATCTGCAAGATGGCCAATAGCTTGACTTTAGTTTGATTTGATGTCACGTTGCACAGTGCAGTGGCACCCTCTAAGTTGGTGTCTGTGAATGTATCATGCTGGGGTACCATGATTGGAACGTCTATGTGCTTCACTTGAGGTTACACTAAAAGACAAATCAGAAACTTTAACTAATAAAAAAAACTTTTGGTGCTTTGGAAAATAGTTTGATCCCCCCCCTTTCCTCTTTCTAGGAGCCCCTCAAATATTGGAACACTGCTATCAAGTCTCCCCTAGTTTTGTTTTGTTTTTCATTTTATTAGATATACCCAATTCCTGTAACAGTTTGTATGTTTTGGCTTCCAGCCCCCTAATCATCTTTGTTGCCCTTCTCTGCACTCTTTCCAGAGTTTCAACATCTTTTTTATATTTTGGTGACCAAAACTGGATGCAGTATTCCAAGTGTGGTCTTACTAAGGCTTTGTAAAGTGATACTAATACTTCATGTGATCTTGATTCTATCCCTCTATTAATGCAACCTAGAATTGCATTGGTTTTTTTGGCTGCTGCAGCACATTCCTGGCTCATATTTAAGTGGTTGTCCACTAGGATTCCAAGGTCCCTCTCGTAGTTACTGCTATTGAGCCAGATTTCACCTAGCCCGTACTATGTGATTGTACATAAGTGATTTTACTAGGTGATTGTACATAAAGGATTGGGTTTTTTCACATTGAACATGGAACATTAAATTTGCAAGAGGCATCATCCTATAATCTTTTACTCATCCATCCACCTCTTTGATATATTTATGAATTCTTCAATCCAGCGCAAGCTATGAATGCCTCCTCCCAGTTTCACATTGTGCACCTCCTTTCATTTGCAAGCCTCTGTTGCGATTGTCGAATAGTTTTCGTTGAAGCATAATCTGGGTGCCCTCCAGTGCTCTGGTGCCTGATATATCGCACAATCAGGAATCTGGGGTCACATTAAGACAATTCCTGTAATATAAGCAAGATCCTGATGTTGTACTGTCCTTCAGATGAAACAAAGTAATAAAACACATTGATCCTCCACTCGTACTTTGAAACAGAATGACTAAGCGGTATCAACACTACTTTACAAAATAGTGTTGGCCTTGACTGTGAAATCCAAGAGTCACTTTGCAGACTGATTAAAGTATCATTCTGACAACAGAGTCCTCTTGGGGTTAAAAATGAATAGAAGTCTGCTTTGAAAGTATCACAAGCCTTCCCTGTTGATGTACATCTTATTTTGCATCACCCTCAACCCTTCTTTCTCCCCTCCCCAAAAGGCAAAGGCTCATGGATAAACATTAAACAAAAACAAAAGGACGGACACCAGCCAAGGCTATTATAGGAAGTGTTAGGGGGGAAACGAAGACTCTCAAAAAGGCTAATATTGCTAAAAATGAATATGTGTACATATACATATGGAATACAGAATAAGAGAGTTGGAAGTAGCCTTGGAGGTAATAATAATAATAATAATAATAATAATAATAATAATAATAATAATAATAATAATAATAATAATAATAATAATAATAATAATAATAATAATAATAATAATAATAATAATAATAATAAAGTTGGAAGGGACCGTGGAGGTCATCGAGTCCAACCCCCTGCTCAGGCAGGAAACCCTATACCATTTCAGACAAATGGCTGTCCAGTCTCTTCTTAAAAACTTCCAGTGTTGGAGCATTCACCGCTTCTGGAGGCAGGTTGTTCCACTGGTTAATTGTTCTAACTGTCAGGAAGTTTCTCCTCAGTTCCAGGTTGCTTCTCTCCTTGACTAGTTTCCATCCATTACTTCTTGTCCTGCCCTGAAGCAGGAGACCCTATACCTTTCTGGACAAATGGTTGTCCAGCCTCTTCTTAAAAACACTCAGTGATGGAGCACCCACAACTTCTGGAGATAAGCCAATCTATTGATTAATTGTTCTTGCATCAGGAAGTTTCTCCTTAGTTGTAGATTGGATCTGTCTTTAATGGGCTTCCACCCATTGCTTCTTGTCCTGACCTCAGGTATTTTGGGGAATAGGTTGACCATCTCTTCTCTGAAATCAGAAGACTTTCCTCAAGTACTGAAACACTGCTATCATGTCACCCCTTAATCCTCCTCTTTGGTAGATTAGACATAGTAACTAGTTCCCTCAATCGTTCATCACATAGTTTATCTTCCAGACCCATTATCATCTTTGTTGTTCTTCTCTGCAGTCTTTCCAGGACCTCAGTATCTTCTTTATATTGTGGTGACCAGAACTGGATGCAGCACTCCAACTGTAGTATAAAGTGGTACTAACATGTACGTGTGCATGTGCATGTACATGTGCATATGTGTGTGTGTGTGTGTGTGTGTGTACATGTACACATATACATGGAACTGCTCAGCCCCTTGTAATCTTTTTTAAAAGAGGGAAAGCACTGTCCATCATTAGGTCTGATTTGTCAATTTTCTAAATTTTGAAAACCCAGTCCTTTCCTTTCCATTGTCTCTCCCCTTTGCACATTGCCAAAACCTCTCAAACTTTCAGCTTCTCAAAAACACCATTCTTGAGCAGACCCTCTTTTAAGTATGAGTAACAGCCCACTTTGAAACTGTCTTTGGGATGGGAACGGCTGGCTCCAGTTTTTAAGGAGCTGGTTGTTTTTAACAAGAATGTTAATTGCACCCAGTTAGGGAACATTTGTGAGGACCAAAACATTAAGCAACATTAGATCTGCAAAAAAGAATTCATTAAAAAAAAATGTTTTCCTCTCGCCCACTCTTGTGTACACTCTTTATCCTGCCTGCGTTCAATATTTCTGCTCCTTCCCACAATGCCGTTGTTGTGTTGAAGGGCTGCATCAGCTGCTTACAATGCCCTTTGCTCCTAGATTTCTGTTCTCTGCTGCCCTACATAGGAGAACAATAAGTTCCACTTCCAACAGTGGCCAGCCTCCTCTCTTACCCCTTGCTGGCAGGATTTTCTTCTGTTTGATGTGATATTTTTTAGTCATGCTGAGCCCTAATAATAAGAACATAGGGGAGCCAAGCTCCGTGACTCCCTCCAGTAGCAACGGCTTGATGCCTTCTGTTGTTGTCTCTGCTTTGGGACGAGGGGGGTTCTGCTCCCGTCTTTCTGTTTCTTTAATAAGTCTCCTGCCTTGGCTGTGCCTGATCTCCTAATAAATTCCCCTGCCTTACAGCAGTGTGCCTGATCTCTCAAAAGTCAAGAGCACTGCCTCCCTCGGCTTGGCTATTATCTTCCATTGCAAACCCAAACCATAAACTAGGGCGGGGGGGAGAAAATCAGACAAGCTTGAAATGCCTACATTAGAGATAGGGGAATCTTGTCATCTGAGAGCATCGGGCTCTGGAGTTTGTTCCTTCCCGGCTCGCATATTTCCAGGCCCTTTCCACGCTGTGAACATTTGTAAATTAATTCTCAGAGTTATTTTGCTTGTCCTTGGTGATCTGTGAGGCACCAAGCAGGCTTCCAATTGGTCCAATCCCAAACTGCTGCTGATGCTATCGGCATTATATTAGGGAGCACTGTATGAAAGCCAGGCTAACTTGGGGGTCAAAATGTTGAAATAGGATGGGGATGGGGGCACCTTCATCTACAGGAGCTGATTGGATAATTTTGGACCTGTCGCTCTCCGCCCAGCCTGTTCCACAGGTTTATTTTTCCAGTACTTGAGGGGCTGTCAGAGAGAAGAGGGAGTCTACCTTGAAGAGATCCCACCTAGAACTAAAGAGAAATTTCCTAACAGTGAGGACACTGTTAATCAGTGGAACAGCTTGCCTCTGGAAGTTGTGGGTGCTCCATCACTGGAGGCTTTCAAGAAGAGACTGGACAGCCATTTGTCCTGAATGGTATAGGATCTCTTGCTTGAGCAAGGGGTTGGACTAGAAGACTTTGCACCTCTGTTCTCTGTTCTATGTTGTTATAGAGGTTGGAAATTGGAGCAATGAAAGTCAGCTTGATCTCACCCACATTTTAAAATTTAGCCCATCCCACTTTTAACACATGAACAGTAATGGCTTGCTTAGCTCAATTCACTCTAAGCTTACTTCAATTCAGTTTCGCCCTAGGTTGGTTGCCTATCCAATTCAGTAGAAGTATCAAACTGGTGAAGCTTGCAAAGAGATTCACAACGCTTATCTCATAGTCTTCATTTCCTATACATTTGACTTATTGGAGATGTCTGTTATAGTTCCCTAGTTGCTTTTGAGATCAATCTGAGAGGAGGGGGAGGCATCACAATATCTGATGTAATTTCCCTCTCTAATACAATATGGATGTTGAAGTTTTCTCTCTCTCTCGGGAATGTTGTCTTTTGCCCTCTGTTGCTTGGGTCAGAAAATTGCTACTCTATAATTTATCAAAGTCTTTCTGTGGACTCTTCCTTTTATTCTCTCCGAACTTTATATTGTATCAATGCAAGGTACGTTAATCTTTGCCATCAATGGTACATGCAATGCACCTATGTGCACCCAAAGAATTCTAGGCAAAGGCTAGGGATAAAGGTCTAAAGATTCCAGAGTAATGTGGATTAGCAGTTCCTATTAGCGGTCCAGAGAAGGAAATGACACACATTTCAGATCGGATCCATTAGAGAGCCAGTTTGAACTAATGGTTAAGGCACCAACCTAGAAACCAGGAGACTGTGAGTTCTAGTCCTGCATTAGACATGAAAGATGGTTGGGCGGCTTTGGGCCAATCACCAAGAGACAGGGAGTTCTAGTCCCACCTTAGGCATGAAAGCCAGCTGAGTGACCTTGGGCCAATCATGAGCAGATTGTGAGTTCTAGTCCCGCCTTAGGCATGAAAACTGGCTGGGTGACTTTGGGCCAATCACCAGGAGATTGTGAGTTCTACTCCCGCCTTAGGCCTGAAAGCCGGCTGAATGGCTTTTATCTAATCACCAGGAGATTGACAGTTCTAGTCTTTGGACCTGAAAGCCAGCTGGATGACTTTGGGCCAGTCACTCTCTCTCTTAGCCCATGATGCCAGGCTCAGACAAGAAACTGGCTGGTCAATTCTGTGATAACCAATGGATCAACGGTTGGGTAATCCAAAAACGTGGACCCTGCACTTGTGGGAAAATGCAATAAAGAAAAAAGAAAAGATAGTACCATTCCGTTTCTGGAATACAGCAAAATCAATGCTACCCAATGCAGGAAAAGGGACAGGAGGAATTTTATAAAGGGACATACACTTGCTTCTTGAACGTAGCCCAAGGTGGCAGAGAAGCTAAGCAGCTTTTATGTAGCCAAATGGAAATTCTAGAGGAAATTCTAGTGATAAGTATTAAGATGTCAGTCATGGTTTGTTTCAAGTCCCTGACAGCTGGTTTCCAAATCAAGAAGATTCTCGTGCTCATAATCCGTATCATGAGAATAAATGAAGAGGAATTTTAAAAGAACAGAACGTATTCTTTATATTGTCCTTCTCCCTTGACTACCCTTTTGGACGGATATTTTTTAAAAAGAAAAATAGTTAAAGCTAGTGGAACTGTAATCCTTTCCCCCCTCCCCAGAAAGCCTACAGAAACTCAATTTAATCTCTTTGTGTATGTGGGGGGGGGGGAAGGTAGGGTCCCTTTGGATCAGTGTTGATCCCTCACTACTGCCTGCACAGATGCCTAAGTTTTCTTGGCAAGGTTTTCAGAAGTGACTTGCCATTGTTTCCTTTCTAGGGCTGACAGAGAGTGACTGGCCCAAGGTTCCACAGCCAGGTTTGTGCATAAGGTGGGACTAGAACCCACAATCTAGTCCCACCTTAGTTGGGACTTAGTTGGCACCCTGATGCCTTACTACACCAAACTAAAGCTGATGTGGGAACTAGGTATGTCTAGTCTAATGAAGAGAAGGACTAGGGATGATATGATAGCTGTCTTCCAATATTTGTGGGGCTGTCAGAAAGAAGAGGGGATTGACCTATTCTCCAAATCACCAGAGGGCAAGACAAGGCAAGACAGATGGAAGGATGGAAGCTCGTCAAAGAGGGACCAAACCTAGAATTAAGGAAAAAAATGCTGACAGTGAGAACAATTAACTAGTGGAACAACTTACCTTCAGAAGTTGTGAGTGCTTCATCACTGGAGGTTTTTAAGAAGAGACTAGACCAGGGGTAGGCAACCTTGGCTCTTTTATGACTCGTGGACTTCAACTCCCAGAATTCCTGGCTGGCTCAGGAATTCTGGGAGTTGAAGTCCACGAGTCATAAAAGAGCCAAGGTTGCCTACCCCTGGACTAGACAGCTATTTGTCCAGAGTGATATAGTGTCTCCTACTTGAACAGGGGTTTGGACTAGAAAACCTCTAAGGTCTCTTCCAACTCTGTAATTCTGTATTCTCTAAACTGGCTCTCTCAGATCAACATCCACATGCTTTTCCACTAAATTTTAACAGGCGAGGGATTATAAAGGAAATAGGTAGGATACCCCAGTTACCTTGCAGCTACAGGTGGCTAATCCAACTGCTCAGAAGAGTTTATATAACAAAAGCAAACTATAGTAGTAGTTAAACTCTTCTCCTAAGGCTTGGTGAAAACCTCTGTTGTGGCTCAACAATGTCTATTACGCCATAAGCTTAATTAACTTTCAGCAATTCTATTACAGTTCATGAAACACTGGTTCTGGACTATATGTCAGTAATTTTTTCTAGGTCCAGTCCAAGACTCTCTGCTACTTGTCATGAAAAGCAAGATGGCGGCCTGCTTAGTCCTTACCCCAAACTAACTAGATGGGATCCAGTCCGTTGAATTGTGTCCTTGACATTGATTGATTATTCCCAACAGGTTGTCCAAGCTCCAGTTAGAAGACTGACAGGAGCAAAGGAGTCAAAAACCCACCTGAAAGATCAATTTTATACTCACAAAGGCAGCCTTGTCCACCAAATTCTTAACAGAAGCAGAATAACAAAGTTGGAAGGGACCCTGGAGGTCTTCTAGTGTCCAATCACCTGCCCAACCAGGAGATCCTATACCATTTCAGACAAATGGCTGTCCAGTCTCTTCTTAAAAGTCTTCCAAATGTGGGAACTTTGCGCAAGCTGGAACAATTTGCAAAGATATGCTTCAGCTTTAAGGGGAATGGAATTGGAACAGATTTTCAATTGGAAAGTAAATATGGTTTTCTTTTTTTAAAATATATTTATATATATTTCTTCAAAGTAGCTCCTGCTCTTCCCCGTTTCATGGCCAGCTTCTTACTTCTATATATTCCCCCAATTCCAAAGATTGCAGACTTTTTCAAAAGCAGAACGCATTTGAGATAAAAACACTCTGAGCCTGCAGCAGAAAAAAATGTAAAGCTACATGAAAGTATGGAAGGATGAGAGCTTTTCAATCAATTTGATGAAAAATTTAAGTTAATTAAAGAAATGCTCTTTTTTCCCCTAGAAGGCTCCACTGATCTTTATTATTAATGCATACTAGTGTTTCATAACCATGCATAATAATGGCCTGAAACAACAAGCTGAGTTTCATCCCAAGCTTAATTTGTTACAAAATCTTTTCTGGCATTCTTAAAAGATGCCCTTTGCCACTTAATTCCTAGTGCTCTTAAGCTATCCAATACCCCTAAAGGATGTCTTTATTTAAAGCTTACACCTGAGAATTAATTTAGCAGATTGTGTGCAGCTTTTTAAAGAGAGAGAGAGAGAGAGAGAGAGAGAGAAAGCAGGAGAGAAAATGTGATACTTTTTAAGCTTAAAAAAAATCACATCATCAATAGTTTCTCATTTTACATGTTGTTATTCTTGTTTCGGTTAATGGACGTATCGCAGAATTTTAGCATTTCTTCAAGACCAGAACCAAGCTTTTGATTAAGAGAGGATAAAGCAATAAGCTCAAGATATTGCTTGCCTGGCTGAGAAGTTAAAGTTATGTTGCTGAGAACTATCCCAACCTTGTACGGTGGTCTGAAGAAACACTCCAGGGTTAATTGGTGATGAGGTGAAAGTCAATTGGGCACTAAGAATTCTCTTTCAATGGGCTCTCATTGATGAGACTTGGTGTCACCCTTCTGGATCTGCAACCACATTTCTCTTACTAATATGTACAGCTTTCGGCTGCAGCAGGATTGAGGAAGCTGCGGTCGCCCCAATTTTGCACAGCATCCATTGCATTGCACTTGTGTCAGAAGCGAAAAGGCACTTCCAGATTGAAAGGATTAGCCAGGGACATCACCCTTGCCCAGTTGGGATACCCAGTTGGGGGCTTCTTTCATGGCCCCAGCAGGAGCTGGAGCAAAAGACAGGAGCTCGCGCCACCCCAGGCAGCACTCGGGTCTCAAACATGGGCTTGCTGCTTGTCAACCCAGTGTCCTAACCATATGAGCCTCCGTGTTCCTTAGCTAATGCTATGCTAGTGTCACAAAATTGAGTTCAAGCCACTCAAAGTAGAGTTTTCCAATAGCTCTTTTATTCTTGTGTTATTCGGACAAAAAGCAAGGCAAGTGTGCAATTAAGCTTGCTTAGTTCCTTTATACATATACATATACACAGTATACATATATACATACATATACATATATACAAACTCCTTTTACTTGCTTCAGCTCCTGCCCACCTAGCAGTTCAAAAGCATGCAAATGTGAGTAGATAAATAGGTACCATTTCAGTGGGAAGGCAATAGCATTTCGTGCACCTTGGCATATAGTCATGCTGGCCACATGACCACGGAAGTGTCTTAGCAGCACAATGCTGGCTCCTTATGCTAAGAAACAGAGATGAGCAGAGTCAGACACGACTGGAGAGGGGAAACCTTTACCTCTAGCTTTATCTAGAGCTGGCCTGTAGGAAAATTAGGGATATAATTTTGAGTCATTAATTCTGGGATCCTAGCTTCGTATTGCAACTCCATGACATCGCTTGATATTATGTGTTCTATTGACTGACGTGTGAGCTGTGCAGCCGAAGAAAGTAAATGGCAAGCTATTTTGCTGAGCACCAAAAAGGCTAGTGCAGATTGTTTTAATCATTCATTAGTTGCAAAATGAAATGTTAAGTAATAAAGGTAAGCATTGGTAATAAACTTAAACATTTTTCTCATTAGACAATGGTTATTCATAAATCATTTCTTCACAAACATATCAAGGGCCATAAATTAACGTCAACCTTACAGATTTCTTCCAGCACGGAAAAATATAGAGAATTAATTGAATTGAAGGCCTGCCTTCAAAAGCAAAAAGAGAAGAACAGCTTGGTCATTTGGAGGCAAAACCACAGGTTCCCAACATGCTCTAACTTCAGTATTTCCATCTTCCTTCTTTCGATAATATAGATAGTTTTTTTTCTACCTAATCGTCTCCAGCTATAGACTTCTAGAAAAACAGCTTGTCGCAGCAATAATGTTGCTTAAAGCTCTTCAGGCATAGGGCAAGAGGGAAAGGGAAAAAGAAGGGCGAGATGTTGACCCTTCGTGCCAATTACAGTGGAGATGAGTTCCGGAGGGAGCTTTGTCGAGCTTTGCTTACCTGAGAGGACAGGAACGCTGCTGCAGGCCCTCCAGAAATGAAAATGAGGATGAAAATGAGGAAAGAAAACAAAAGAGAAATTCTAAAGGGATACAGGAAGGAAAGGATCCATTCTGCATCCTTGGGATAGCTAATTAGGAGAGAAGGAGGCAACCTTAAATATGAGCCAACAATCTATGAGGGTTTGATATCTTCCACACAAATATATTTGTTTCTACACAACAGTCTTACACACACACACATACACACGTACACACAGAGAGAGTTTATGGGCTTCTCTACCTGTTCAGCAGGGTTATCTGCCAGGCAGAGTCAAGGTGACATGGTTTTAATTATTCATCAGCAAATGATAGGGAAGTGAGATGCTTCCACCTGAATATCTATGAGCTCGGAGACTGGCAAGCCTTTTTCATGTATTTATTTGTTTGGAGGAAGCACCGAAAAGGGACGGTGAGGAGATTGGGTCCTTTTCCAACCCATGGCATCAATTCTCAGCTCAGCAGGTTGTAAACATTTAATAACAGAATAACAGAGTTGGAAGGGACCTTCGAGGTCTTCTAGTCCAACTTCCTTCTCAGCAGGAGACCCTTTCCAATTCTAGACAAATAGCTGTACAATCTCTTCTTTGAAAACTGCTAGTAATGGAGCACCTGCAACTTCGGGAGGCAAGCCGTTCCACCAGTTAATTGTTCCATCTGTCAGGAAATCTCTCCTTAGTTCCAGATTGCTTCTGTCCTTGTGTAGTTTCCATCCATTGCTTCTTGTCCTGCCCTCAGGTGCTTTGGAGAATAGGTTAACTCCCTCTTTTTTGTGGCAGCCCCTCAGATATTGGAACACTGCTATCATATCACCCCAGTCCTTCTTTTCACTAGACTAGACAAACCCAATTCCTGCAACCGTTCTTCATAAATTGTCAAACGATGACGCTGCCTCTTTAATGACATCAGGCCTTCCTGATGCCTTTAGCAGATGTTCTCCTTTCTCCTTTGGAGAGGAAAGGTAACTCCAGAACACACTACTACAACAGCACGATGGATAGGTGGGGGAAGTCAGATCAAGGTGGTTCAGAGAGTTGAAGAAGTTAGGACCATTCAAACCAGCCTCAAATGTTGAATCCATCACATGGTTGATGGATGGTATTTGTTCATTGGGCCCAGCCTATTAAATAATGAATTATAAGTAATCCTTGACTTGCTACCACAATTTATGAGCCCCAAATTTCCGTTGTTAAGTGAGACATTTGCTAAGTGAGTTTTGCCCCATTTTATGACCTTTCTTGCCACAGTTGTTAAGTGAATCATTGCAGTTGTTAAGCTAATAATATGGTTGTTAAGTGATTCTGGTCTTCCCGTTGACTTTGCTTGTGACAAGGACACAGCAACGGTCATAAATATGAACCAAGCATCTGAAATTTTGATCATGGGGATGCTACAAAGGTCGTAACTGTGAAAAATGGTCATAAGTCATACTTTTCAGTGCCTTTGTAACTTTGAACAATCACTAAATGAACTGTTGTAAGTCGAGCACTACCTGCATTAACATTAATAACTAATAAAATAATCGTGATAAACATGAACTATTTTATATATCTCAGATGATTCTTCAGATTGCAGAGCTATAGATAGGAAATTGGGGGAGGTGGCCAGGAACCATCCAAAATGCAGGCAATAAATATCAAGTCAACATTTGTCCATGAAATCATCAGGAGTTAAAATAAGCCCAAGGGAACTTCCCCTAAACAAATATGTTTATGAAATACAGATGAAAATGCATTGGGTTGTTGTTGTTTTTTTTCCTTCCATTCAACAGATATTGATATCATTGGGCGGTGAATGAAGTTTATTCCAGAATTATTAGAAAGAGACAGTTGTTTTGAATGTTAAATTTGGCGGCTGGACTTCCAAACCCCTCTTCCTCTCCCATCTCCATCTGCTAAACGAGAGATTCATACGTTCTTCAATTGTTATGGCAAGGTAGAAAGGCAGAAAAAAGAAGATCTACTTTCATCACAGAACAAAAGTACTGAAAGGAAAGTTAAAAGAATGTTTAAAAAAAAAACCGCCTTCTGGTTGTGTCAGCCAAGCTGTTAGGCAAGTTGTCCTTTCTGTGAAGATGCTTATGGAATCGATAAAGGATTCAGAATGACAGAGTTGGAAGGGACCTTGGAGGTCTTCTAGTCCAACCCTCTGCTCAAGCGGGAGATCCTATCCCATTCCAGACAAATGGCTGTCCAGGCTCTTCTTAAAAACCTCCAGTGATGGAGCACCCACAACTTCCCAGTGAAGGAGAATATTTGTAGCCCAAGCTTGAAACATCTGGAAAATATGGCTTGAAGCTTAACACCTCAAAAACCAAGATCATGGTCGTCAGCAAACAACCCGTTAACTTACCACCAGTAAATTCGGAAGGAATACCACTAGAAAAAGTTGAAAGGATCACGCACCTCGGTTCTAATTTACATGAAAGCTGGGACATGACCGCTGAAGTAAAGACAAGGATAGAGAAAGCTCGAACAGCATTCTTCAAAATGAAAAAGGTCTTCTGCAGTCACGACATAAGCCTAAGACTGAAAATCAGGCTTGTCAGATGCTATATTTTTTCTATCCTGCTCTATGGAGTAGAGAGTTGGTCTCTTGACAGACGGGCCACCTGAAGAGACTAGAAGCATTTGAAATGTGGCAGGCGGCTTTACGTATAAGCTGGGTGGACAAAATCAGAAATGAGGAGGTGATAAAGCCGGGGAAAGCCAAGGGAAATCATCAAAACAATTAAAAAACGAAAGTTAGAATATTTCGGACATGTGATGCGACACCCAGAAAAATACGGCATACTCCATTTAATCCTCCAGGGAAAGATTGAAGGCAAAACGAGGTCCAGGCAGAAGAAGAACATCATGGCTTCAAAATCTAAGGGACTGGTTTGGACAAAACTCAGCAGCACTTTTTCGTGCGGCTGCTGATAAAAACAGGATCGCCAACATGATCGCCAACGTCCGATAACGGATATGGAAGAAGAAGAAGAAGGAGAAGGAGAAGGAGAAGGAGAAGGAGAAGGAGAAGGAGAAGGAGAAGGAGAAGGAGAAGGAGAAGGAGAAGGAGAAGGAGAAGAAGCAGCTTGAAATGAGGGGTCCTCGGTGTTCTCTGACCTTCATTATTTTCTTGCAGACATTTTATTACCCAAACTAGGTAACATCTCAGTGCTAGTAAGGAGTGGGCTTAGCTCTCAATTTATATTCCATTGGCTGCCCTGTCAGTGATGGTGGGAGTGGTCCTGGAGGTTCTTTGGTTGGTCTGTTTACTGTTAATTTGTTTGGCAGTAAGCAATAACAATAGCACTTAGACCTATATACCACTCTAAGCCATTTTTTGAGTCACCATAGTGACCGCAACAATCTGGGTCCTCATTTTACGAACCTTGGAAGGATGGAAATCTGAGTCATCCTTGAGCCGGCTGTGGGCAGAGTTTGTCTGCAATACTGCGTTCTAACCACTGTGCCACCATGGCTTCTGTCAGTTCCTTGATCAGGGTCTTGTTTGCTTCTCGATTGTCACTTCAGCCTTTCAGCTTAATTCCAACAATTGCTTTCCAAGAGAAGAGAAACACAGTTATGTTCTTGAGACTGGCGATATCCAGATTTGCCATTCTTCAGCTTCCATAATTTCTCCACCAAGATTGCCAGGGACCAAAGCACCAGAGGGTAGGACGAGAAACAATGGTTGGAAACTGATCAAAGAGAGAAGCAACCTAGAATTAAGAAGAAACTTCCTGACAGTGAGGACAATCAACCAGTGGAACAGCTTGCCTCCAGAAATCATGGGCGCTCCATCACTGGAGATTTTTAAGAAGAAACTAGACATTCACCTGTCTGAGATGGTATAGGTTCTCCTGCTTGAGCAGGGGGCTGGACTAGAAGACCTCCAAGGTCCCTTCCAGTTCTATCCTATCCTATCCTATCCTATCCTATCCTATCCTATCCTATCCTATCCTATCCTAATTCTATTCTATTCTATTCTATTCTATTCTATTCTATTCTATTCTATTCTATTCTATTCTATTCTATTCTATGACATGATAGCAGTGTTCCAATATCTCAGGGGCTACCACAAAGAAGAGGGAGTCAAGCTATTTTCCAAAGCGCCTGAGGGCAGGACAAGAAGCAACAGATGGAAACTAATCAAGGAGAGAAGCAACCTAGAACTAAGGAGAAACTTCCTGACAGTTAGAACAATTAACCAGTGGAACAACCTGCCTCCAGAAGCGGTGAATGCTCCAACATGGGAAGTTTTTAAGAAGAGACTGGACAGCCATTTGTCTGAAATGGTATAGGGCCGTGGTGGCGAACCTATGGCACGCGTGCCACAGGTGGCATACAGAGCCCTCTCTGTGGGCACGCGCGCTGTCACCCCAGTCCTAGGCCTTCAGCTGGGTTTTATAAAACCTTTTCGCTTTAGGCCTCCGCCGCCGTGTGCAAAAAAGGTTCAATCAATCAATCAATTTCAACTTCTCGCGGGGAAAAAAAAGATCTCACAAAGTTGGAATTGATTGATTGAACTTTTTAGTCGCACCCAGTCTGCCGTTACCACCGCAGTCACGCCCACCCAATGGGCCACGGCCACTCGGCACCCGACGATACATAAGTGGGTTTTAGGTTGCAGTTTGGGCACTCGGTCTCTAAAAGGTTCGCCATCACTGGTATAGGGTTACCTGCCTGAGCAGGGGGTTGGACTTGATGACCTCCAAGGTCCCTTCCAACTTTTTTATTATTATTATTATTATTATTATTATTATTATTATTATTATTATTATTATTATTATTATTATTATTATTATTATTATTATTATTATTATTATTATTATTATTATTATTATTATTATATTCTTTACATCTCCCCTTGATTTGCAGGGGTCTAACTTTCAAAGCATTCTTTCCAATATAGGTATCTTCAACTAGCTAGGAAGGTCTCAAAGAGTAATTACATTGTCCAAGGACACTGCAAACATTGTGAATACCTGCTGCTTGCCAAGCATTGGAATTTTGATCACATGACTCTAGGGATGCTGTGTCCATCATAAACTGTCAGGACCAGTCATGATACCTTTTTTTTTTCAGGGCTACTATAACGTTGATAGGATGCTAAACAAATGGTTGTAAGTCAAGGATGACCTGTATCTCTGCTTGTCTGTGCTTGTTTTAAAAATTCACACTTATGTTGGCATCCATAAAACTAGAAATTACTTCATTTTTACACTCTGCAAAATTCTACCTTCAACATCCTTCTGTTGATAATCAATAACTTTAAAAAAAAAAAACCCAATTGCAATGCCGTCTGTATTTACTTCTTTGCTCATGTTGACTTTTTGACACTTTGGCCATTCCGTCTGTCTTCTACTTTTTTGCCCTGTTGGGGGGAAAGCGTTCTCTAACCTCCGTCCCAAATTAAAACGTGTGCAGGAAACGGAACCTCTTGCTCCATATTTAATTGCTGCAGCTCTGTATGCAAGAGGCGAGCAGCGGAAGGGAAGGTGAACTTGAAGTCTGCTCAATAAAAGCTAAAAGAAGGCAGGACAGAGCTGGGGTGTAGCCTCCGTGCTGATCATTTCAATTTCCGAAGGACGAAGTTAAAATAATTTCCCCGTGTGACGGGTCAGAGATCAAAATGGCCCTTTGCTTAAACAAGAGCTGCCTAGAATCAATCAAAATGAAATACAAGGGTTTTTCTTTTCTTCTCTCCCCCCCCCCATTTTCTCCACTCTTCATCACCTTTATAGCTTCCTCCCTTTATCCTTTACCCCTTTTCCTGTTGAGGCTGTGTGGGGAGTTGTGTCACAGACCTTCTCTCTCAGCGCATCCAAACCATTTTAATCATGTCCAAAGCTCTGTGTGATGCATAGAAAAGGTGGCCGGCTGCTGGCATGTTACTTACTGGTGCAAGCAGGAGGGATAAAAAGAGAGAGAGAGAGAGAGAGGGAGAGAGGGAGAGAGATAGAAAAAACGAGAGAGCAAGAGAAATGACCCTGCACGGAGAATTTTAAGTTTAAAAGAGAGATTCCTATTCAGCGCACTTCTCTGACTTTAAAAAGGAAGTTGAAAGAGCGGATCCAACACATCGAACGAGAAATCTTTACATATTTTCTTTCACTGGGACCTGAGAAAGAGCGAACTATTCAACAAGAAAAGGCTTTTATTCCCTTTTCAAGAGAAATAACCCTGGAACAGATTATTAACTTGACCCCGTCATAAAAAAGGTTGATACCAATATTTTGAAGGGGGGGTGTTAAAATTTACACCCCCCCTCTCCTTTTGTCACGGAAGTGGTTTATTTGGTCAAGTAAATACCAAAACATTTAAGGATTTCTATATAATAGTTGCTTTGAATTCAGCGTACCGAGAGAGAAACCGCTCTGATCATTTCAGACTTTGTCACATTTAAGATTATTTTTTTTAAAAAAAAAAAAAATCCTTAGAAATAATACCTCGAATTGATTTCTTTTCTAAGGGCGGTATTGAAGATTCTTACCTTTAGATTTCAGAAAGTGAAAAAGTAGCCACTGGGAGGGAGGAGGCAGAAATAATTTTTCCAAAATCATTTTGAGAGTCTAGGAGCTCCAAGGCTTTCAAGAAAGATCTTAAAGGCCAAGAATTTTGCTTGAAACTTTGGGAAAGTTTTTTTTTTTGCCCTTCTCTAACTTTGAAATAGTTTTATATGGATGGATGACTGATCTCCAAGCCTGGCATCTACAATAAAAGGAGTAATTTTTCCTTGACTATTTTCATTATAGCTTTTTCCGGTGATGCTATTCAATGAGTTCTAGATCATAGTCTTTGCCTACCAGCTATGGAACTCTTTATTGGGATTAAAAAAAAACTAAACATTCCCTCATGGACCTGTGGATGTATTTCTTGTCATCTTAGCAAATCTCATGCAAGTTACATTTGTAAAAGCCCCACCTAAATCAAAATAGATGGTTCCTTTTTTTTTGTTGTCATTCCCAATTCATGTATTAAGTGAAACCCAAAATTTGCTCACACATTGCCCTGTACAGGTTATAGTGGCAAGATGTAGATTTTTTTCCCCTTCAGTTTGAATTAGGGGTGACATGATAGTAGTGTTCCAGTATTTGAGGGGCTGCCACAAAGAAGAGAGGGTCAACCTATTCTCCAGAATACTTGAAGTCCGAACAAGAATCAATGGATGGAAACTAATTAAGGAGGGATCCAACCTAGAACTAAGAAAAATTTTCCTGACAGTGAGAACAATTACTCAGTGGAACAGCTTGCCTCCAGAAGTTGTGGGTGCTCCATCGCTGGAGGTTTTCAAGAAGAGATTGGACAGCCATTTATCTGAAATAGGGTCTCCTCCTTGAGCAGGGGGTTGGACTAGAAGACCTCCAAGGTCTCTTCCAATTCTGTTATTTTGAACCTTGCTAATTCGTGCTTCTTAAAAGTGCAGTTCTGTATGGCCAATTTATCATGCCTCGCTACATAAAGTGAGATGGGCAGCATATAAATTTAATAATAAATAAAAAATAAGTTCAGTTTCAGGCCTTACCTGAAACAATTGTTCCATGCACACAACGGTTCATGCATGAACGCTTTTACAGATTGCTATATAGAAACTTGGTCTAGTCTGTGTATCTTTGGGTTACTCATAGAATCATAGGGCTATAAGGGACTGTGCAAGTCTTCTAGTCCAACCCCCTACTCAAAGCAAGAGGCTTTATACCATCCAGGTCAAATGACCAGTCTATTTTTGAAAACCTCCAGTGATCAGCACAAACAGTTCTGGGAAGCAAGCTGTTCCATTGATTAATTATTCTCACTGTTGGAAAATTTATCCTTAATTCTAGGTTGGATCTCTCTTAATAATCTTCCACCCGTTACTTCTTGTCCTACACTCAAGTGCTTTGCAAAATAAGTCAGTCCCTTCTTCTCTGTGACAGGCTCACAAATATTGGAAAACAGGTATCATGCAGAGGATTGGAGGCTAAAACATACGAAGAATGGCTGCAGGGATTGGGTATATCTAGCTTAATGTCACCCCTAGTCCTCTGGTTCGTTAGATAAGACATACCTAATTCACTCAAGCGTTCATCATACGGTTTAGCCTCCAGAGCCCTAATCATCTTTGTTGCTCTTCTCTGCACACTTTCTTGGGCCTTAGCATCTTCGTTGTATCATAGTGACCAGAACAGAATGTAGTATTCCAAGTATGGCTTCACTAGTGCATTAAAAAGTAGTATTATCACTTCTTGCAATAATTAGGATTTTCCTGCAGCAAAACCTGAAACAAATTTCTGTTTAGGCTAAATAAATAAATCTGATCTCCTTTGGTGTTTTGCCTGAATTTCAAGATTTCTCCTAAATTCTCTTAAGTTTTGCTTCTGATAAAATCTCGGGCAATCTAGAGAAATGGAAATGTCATGAAATACAGATTTAACATTTGTGCATTAATTCTCGTCCTTCGGCATTTCTCAAAAGTTTTGCCCAAGTGTGTACCTCTAAACATGCTTTCGATTTTGCTTCCGGCAAAATTCCATAATAGATTAATCTGAACTGGGTCATATTTGTTTTTCTTCCTAATTCCACACGTGGAGAAGCACCAAGGCTGAGGGTTTATGATCTAACAATGAGGGGTCCTTGGTGCTCTCTCTAAGCTTGCTTGTTTTCTTGCAGATGTTTCATTGCCCAAACTAGGTAACAAACTAGATAACCTAGTTTGGGTAATGAAACGTCTGCAAGAAAACAAGCTCAGAGAGCATCAAGGACCCCTCATTGCAACTCTAAGCTACAAATATTTTCCTTTATTGGTACGATGTAACAATAATGAAATAAAAATATAGATGTTTGAATGAACCAAAATAAATAAAAAAAAGCAAAGGAAGATAACTTCCGATAATATACCCACATTTTTGTTTTGGTGGCCTTTTCAGTGAGCTATAAAGGATCCCTTAATAAGAAATCATTCTTTGTTATTTGTTATTAATAATTGAAGACATTTATTTACAATAAAATAAAAGGAAAAACTCTGAATTTTCATTCTTTTTTTTTTTCATGTACACCAATTCAAAACATGGATAAAACAGCCTTACGACTGAATCTGTGTGAAATTGGCATGGGTATAGATTTGTCTGTTTTACTACAAAGTCCTCTATAGTGTCTCACCTTAAAATCAAGATTAATCACACGTCTGCACCCTTCATCCTAGCCTCTCATTATGCAAAACCCAGAGCTGCAAGCTGTGACTTGAAAGCTATACCCATAATTTCAAGAAAAACACCCCTCAAACACCCTGTAGTAATGTGATCATTCTAGATAGATGAACCTAGAGAATCTCTCATGATTATAAATTACCCTGTACTCTGATTCCTTTTACCTGCTGTTCTGCGTGCTCCAACATTAAAATATTACCCAGTCTGCAATATATATATATTGCATATATATATATATATATATATAACATATATATAACAACATATATATATATATATATATTGCATATATATATATATAACAACATATATATATATATATATATATTGCATACAGTGTATATATATATATATATATATATATATATATATATATATATATATATGTAGGTCTTTGGTAATTCGGGTTTTCTCCCGTGTAAAATTGAAAGTGTCTTGGCAATGTTTCGACGAAGTCCCATTCGTCATCTTCAGGCTGGTGTCTTCGGCTTCCTGCTTCTAGGAGCAATGTGTGATCGCAGCTGTTTCTTCCTTTTAACTGCCAGTGGAGGTATGAACTGATTGGATGGGAGCTTGGTTGTGTTCTGATTGGGTGGAGGTGTGTTCTGGGCTTTCTTATTTTTCTTTGCGTTCTCTAAAAGAATGCAAATGGCCATCTGTGTGCAAGCAATATAGATCCTTGGACGAGAAGCAAAATGTCTTCAAAGAAAAAGCAAGAAAGTCCAGTTGCCTCCTGAAAAAAATCATCTTTGGAAGAGTAACAAAATGATGAAAGATCTAGAGCCTAAATCATATGATGAATGCAGGATCCAATCTGGGTTGGTCACTGGAACCAGAGGTTTAGTCTTCCGAGCTGCTGGAACCTCTGGTCCCAGTGACCGACCCAGACTGGATCCTGCAACATTATCCTGGGACGCATATATTTGCCTTCATTCATATGAGGAATGGTTGAAGGAGCTCGGTATGTCTACCCGGTCAAAGAGAACGATTAGGGCGTGACAGAATACTTGTCTTCCAGTACTTGAGGAGCTGTCACAGAGAAGAGAGGATATTCTCTAGCTCTGGCTACTGGCATTCAAAGTATGTTGCAGAGAAAGGATCATAGAATCATAGGGCTTGAAGGGACCTCTGACTTTAGAATGGAATGGAATGGAATGGAATGGAATGGAATGGAATAGAATGGAATGGAATGGAATGGAATGGAATGGAATAGAATAGAATAGAATAGAATAGAATAGAATAGAATAGAATAGAATAGAATAGAATAGAATAGAATAGAATAGAATAGAATAGAATAGAATAGAATAGAATAGAATAGAATATGGAATGAATGGAATGGAATGGAATGGAATGGAATGGAATGGAATGGAATGGAATGGAATGGAATGGAATAGAATAGAATAGAATAGAATAGAATAGAATAGAATAGAATAGAATAGAATAGAATATGGAATGAATGGAATGGAATGGAATGGAATGGAATGGAATGGAATGGAATGGAATGGAATGGAATGGAATAGAATAGAATAGAATAGAATAGAATAGAATAGAATAGAATAGAATAGAATAGAATAGAATAGAATAGAATAGAATAATAACTTTAATGTCACTTTGATTGTACACTAATCGGCATACATTAAAATGAAATTTCATTGCATACAGCTCTCAAAGGGTCACCACCTCCAGTATACACAACATGAATATGACATAAATAAATAAATACAGAATTATGCATATACTTGCATATATTATATGACACAGAGAAACAAAAGTCTAGTTTAGTTCGGGTTATGTATACACGTCCATGGCGAGAAAAACGAATCTTGCGAGTTTACCAGACTGGATGGCATAGGGAACAAAGCTATTACAGAATCGGGTAGTCCTGCTATAAATACTTCGAAACCTCCTCCCAGAGGGGAGCAACAGAAACCGACCCTGAAGTGGGTGCGTGGGGTCTCTAACAATGCTTTGAGCTCTAAGCCCATAGCGCTTATAAGCAGCATCCTGAATACCAGGAAGCGAGTTTCCTATGATCTTCTCGGCTGCCCTTACCATTCTCTGTGTGGACCTTCTATCTGAGGCACTGCTGCCACCAAACCAAATAATGATGCAGTTTCTTAAAATGCTCTCAATTGTGCCTCTGTAAAAAGTGGCCGGGACAGAAGAAGAAAGATGTGCTCTCCTCATCCAACGCAGGAAATGCAGACGCTGGTTTGCACGCTTCACTAAGGATGACGTGTGGAGAGACCAATTCAGATTGTTAGTTATCTGCACCCCCCCAGATACTTAATACAGTTGACCACCTCTACAGCTGCATCCTTGATACTGAGTGGATACTGAGTTTCTAAAATCTACAATGATCTCCTTTGTTTTATCAACATTTAGAACCAGGTTACCTTTGTTGCACCAGTCCACCAGAGCCTTCACCTCTTCCCAATAAGCATCTTCATTGTCATACCAGATAAAGCCCACCACTGCTGTGCCATCTGCATACTTCACAATATTATTCGTAGCAGATTTAGCACAGCAGTCATGGATCATCAAAGTGAACAATAGCGGACTCAAGACACAGAACCTGTACTCAAGGAGATGGAATTGGGAACTTTCTTTCCAATTCGCACAACCTGGGCCCTCAATAAGGAATTCTAGTCCAGCCCCCTGTTTAAGGCGGGATCATTATACCATCCCAGTCAAATGATTGTCTAGTCTGTTTTTGGAAACCTCCAGCGAAGGAACACCCACAACTCAGAAGGCAAAACAATCCCATAGATTAATTATTCTCACTGTCAGAAAATTTCTCCTTTATTCTAGGTTGGAACTCTCTTTGATAAGGTTCTACCCACTGCTTCTTATCCTGCCTTCTGGTGCTTTGGACAATAAGTCAATTCCCTCTTCTCTATAGCAGCTCCTCAATTACTGGAAGACAGTTATCAGTTTCCGTCTAATCCTCCTCTTCAATAGCCTAGGCCAGTGATGGCGAACCTTTTAGAGGCTGAGTGCCCAAATTGCAACCCAAAATCCACTTATGCATCGTCGAGTGCCGGGTGGGTGTGGCCCATTGGCTGGGTCTGGCCCAATTGGGTGGGCGTGGCCCATTGGGTGGGCATGGCTGCGGTGGTAATGGCAGATTGGGTGGGACTAAAAAGTTCAATCAATCAATTCCAACTTTGCAAGATCTTTTTTTTTCCCGTGAGAAGTTGAAATTGACTGATTGAACCTTTTTTTTCCCCGCACATGGCGGTGGAGGCCTAAAGCGAAAAGGTTTTATAAAACCCAGCTGAAGGCCTAGGACTGGGGCGACGGCGCACGTGCCAACAGAGAGGGCTCTGAGTGCTGCCTCTGGCACCCGTGCCATAGGTTTGCCACCACTGGCCTAGGCATACCTATCTCCCTCAACTGTTCATCATATGATTTAGCCTCCAGACCCTTTACTACAGGGGTGTCAAACTGCCGGCCCGCGGGCTGGACACGTCACGAGGAAACCGCGCCCACCCCATTGCCGGCAATGGGGAAAAAGCTCTGATACGTCGCGCCATGTCACGTGACGTCACGAGTTTGACATGTCTGCTTTACTATGTTTATTGCTCTTCTCTACATAACTCTGCACAGGTAAAAAATAGCCATCAAGACTTGTAGCCTTGCCCAGTCATTTTTTGCCCTGAGTTTGTCCATTTTTAAGAAGAAACTGGACAGCCATTTGTCCGAAATGGTGTAGGGTTACCTGCCTGAGCAGGGGGTTGGACTTGATGACCTCCAAGGTCCCTTCCAACTTTATTATTATTATTATTATTTCCATTTCAAAATATCTGAGTAGGAATCTATCACCATATCTGATCCTGCAAATTCACTTACTCTACATAAGGTGCAGCTGTTTTTATTGTTTAGATGTCATTCCTACAACTCAACCAGGATCTGCCTCCTTATTATCAAAGACTGTGGGACAGGGTGAATTGCCCTGTTGGATTTGGGATGATGTAATTGTTGCAAGGCTAACATTTTACCCCACTCCGAATCAAAATCAAAATCAATGTCAGCCTAATTTAAAAAAAAAAAAAACCCTGCCTTGTAGCTATAAACATATAGCTGCAGGAGTATTAAGTGAGGGGAACAGGCTGCTGGGCATTTCTCGGGAGTGTTTTGGGTTGTTTTGCTTTTTGTTTTGATTGTTTATTTGGTACAGTGCAGCCTGGCAATATTGTGTGTATCAGGGAGACAAATCTGCAGTTGGAAACTCAGCAGGAACAAGCAGGACCAGAGAGAGAAATCCACTGAGCAAACTGGCTGGTGAGGGGAAGGAAAAAAAAAGAGACTGTAGATTTTGGAGAACAGACCAGAGGTCAGCAAAAACAGCTTGGCAAAAGGTGGTGGGATTCCAGGAGCTGAGAAAAAAGCTATCCCCCCCTTTTTTTCCCCCCTTCTCCTCCTTGGGTAGAAGCAAGCCCAGAAATGATTGAAGGATCGAAACAAATAAAAACCCGTAAACAGCTCGGTTTGAAATTGTTTGTATACGTAGAGTTTGTGAAGCTAATTAAATATTATTGTGAAAAGGGAAGAATTGTGTCTGCATGTTTGAAAAGTTGCTGTCATTTCCCCCCCCCCCCCCCACTCTTCAGCAGGCCATTATTCTGTATTCTCCACTCTAGGATAAGAAAGGGTTCCCATCCATCAAATCTCTCACTCAGCTGAGCCATCCGTGAGCTTAGCCATTTGTCGACACATTCCTTGAACATTGTTAAAGTTTGACAAGCACTGAGATACGGTGCTAAAGAAAGAAGAGGCAAAGCTCTTTGGAAAATGAACAAGAACAAAAGAACAGGAACAAAAGACATTTGTCCTCCAGGCCACCACCAGCACCACCACCACCACCAAAAGAGAAAGGAAAAAGGGAAAGGGGGGAAAAGAAAAAAAAGGATGCCAGGCCAAATCAGCAAGTCTGCAAGTGAATTTCCTAGTTATACCAGATGAAACATCGCTCAAGCCATTTTGACAGATTGTTAATGTTACCAGGGTTGAATGTGATTAATATGCCTGCTCCATCAGTGACAGAGAGGAAAAGGTTCTTTTTTATTAAAAAAAATATATGCACAGAGGTGACCGTCTATGAATTTGTTAAGAGAGGGGAAAGAGGCGTGCAGTTCAAAGAAATGCAGAGGGCCAGGTTAGCAGCTTGACCAGGATCTCCTGGATCAAAGCAGAAGTGCCCCTTGATTGCAAATGAAAGTTGGGATGGAGAAGACTAACCTCCCCTGAAGTAGCAGAAGGAACATTTGATGGTCTCCCCTCTCTTTCACATGTCCAAGGACGCAGTTAAGAAGGATATGTGTATGTCATCATCAATATCAGCCATTCAGTTGTGTCCGACCCTCAGCCACTCTATGGATCAGCACTCTCCATGGCCCTCTGTCTCACACCTTGTCCTTCATATCTGCCATGGTCATTCTGGGGTCATCCTTTATACTGTCCAGCCATTGGGAACTTGGTGGCCCCTTCTCCTTTTTATGCTGATCACTCCCAGCACGATTGACTTTTCGAGGGAGTCAGTTCACACGACATGGGCAAAGTCTGATAAACATTGTTTGTGACCTTGACTTTGAGTGATATTTGGGTGAGGTTCGGTCTAGGACTTCTTTGTAATTTTTGCAGTCCATGGGAATGCATAATAGTCCCCAGCACCACAGTTAGGAGGTGTCTGCCCTTCTCCTATTTGCCTTTTTCAGAGTCCGCTTTTTGCGGCCATAAGTAGCAATTGGATTGCGTTGACTAATCTACATTGGGTTGAGAGGTTAATATCGTTACTCTTCCAGAGGTTATCCATGGCAGACATTGCAGTTGTTCCAAATGCTATATGCCTTCTGATCTCAAGGCTATAGTTATCGCGTTGATCAATTTATGGCTGTAAAATAACACAAATGGCACATTTTGAGAATGCAAGGAATTACCTTCCTTTCAAACACTAGTAGTGATACAGAACAGATTATTTCCCCAAAAAAAGAATGGTGGGAATTGACAAGACTCAGGGGTCTTGGATATTAGATGGTCTCTCCAATCCTTCTCATGCCCAAGGAAGCAATCAAGAAGGGTGTGTGTGTAGAGCAACAAAAATGCCACATTTGGGGGGAATATAAGCAATTACTGTACCTTCTTTTCCATCACTAGGAGTGATGCAGAACAGATTATTCCCCCCAAAAAAGAATGGTGGGAATTGACAAGACTCAGGGGCTTTGGACTGTAGGAAAAGCAGCTCTGCTCTTTGACAAGGCTGCTGTAAGAATATGCAATTTTATATGCCAAAAGTTGTGTTTGATTTTGCTTTGAATTCTTCATAGCTAGGGAGCTGTAGATCAGAGTAAATCAATTTTGCTTTAACCTTTCAAGCAAAATAGGTCAATTCATTGTGAAGTTTTTTTTTTAACAAACAGTTTTAAGAATAAAAATATCTGAATCCCTTTTTAATTCGCAAATGTCCCTAACGTGTGAAATATTGGTGAATGGCTTCCCTTAACCTACACAATTTTTAACTTAAGTTCTTAAAATTACCTCTTTTCAATATACTTTTAATTCCATGGTGATGTTCCTAGTTATACACATTTCTCACAAACGGGATTTTGGAATGCAAGTTTTACAAATATACTATATTCTTTTTTTTTTTAATGGAACCACTTCCTTGGTCATAAAAAATAATCACATGACCCTGGGACAATGCAACTGTCATAAGTACATGTCAGTTGCCAAGCATCTGAATTATGATCACATGACCATGGGGATGCTGCAACAGTGATAAGTGTCAAAATTGGTCATAAGTCACTTTTTTCAGTGCTGTTGTAACTTTAAACAGTCACTGAATGGATGGTTGTAAGTCAAGGACTATCTGTATAGCTCATCTATCCCTTTTAATTCGAGCGGTTCCAGTCATTTCTCTCTGATTCTCATTTCAGCTTTCCTTAATTTATTCTAAAGATAAAACAGGTTTATTAACAAGGAAGGTTATGATTAAAATAGGTTCCATATTTCTATCCTAAAAAGTTGGCCCATCTGGATATCTCCAAAACAGATCATTTCTGTTTTGTTTTTCCAAATGTATTGTTAGATTTAGATTGATCTTTTTGATTGAAAGCTTTAGATTTATCCTTTTGATTGAAAGCTCAAGGGGGCATACAAGGAGAACCTTTATTTTATCAACTCTCTCCCCAAAACGCCCTGGTGATAGATTGGGCTAAGACTAAGTGATTTGACCAAAATCAATGAGTGAGTTTCCACAATGAGCGCAAAGTTAAATTGGAGTCTTCTCAATCCAAGTCTAACTTTTGTTCTCTTACAACCGGACAGATCTGGTCTGTTTTTGATAGCCATGTCCGTGTCATGTGTTTCTGTGAGCCTCTGGAAATTTCTTAAGTTACATTGTTCACTGATAGATTATTTGATAGTCCAGTTAAGAGAGCCCTAGGAACTGGCAGATACTTTAGAAGTTGGAATCACATCAGTTATAATTGAGGAAGTCCAATAATGAGCAGAAGTGCTTCAGGAGATACAGTTTACCTTGCTTTTCAGGTTTCCTTAATTCTGAATTTACTAATTCCAGATGTTCAAGCTAGTGTTCATGTAGGCTGCCACTTACCAAATTTCTATAAAATTCATCTGGAACCTTGTCATCAACCATCTTGGGATAAGGAAACCCAATTCCAGAAATCCCCATTTGGCAGCAGTCCAAGACATGGTTGAGCTACAAAATTTAGTTTTGTTTTTTTTTTAAAGTGATACTTGAGTAGGTTGGGCTTGTCTTGGGAAGAATCATCAGCTGCAAGACAGAACGTGTATTTATCTTTTAGTTTCTCATCTGATTCACTCCAGTCAGCTCACATAAATATTAAAATCATTAAAAATCAAATGACAAATGAAAATAGGAATTATTTGCCAGCCACCTAAGCTTTTAAAAATATCTGAGGGGCAACCTGGACCTCAGGGATAGCAATAGCAATAGCACTTTGACTTATATACTGCTTCATAGTGCTTTACAGCACTCTCTAACAGAGTCAGCACATTGCCCCCAACAATCTGGGTCCTCATTTTACTGACCTCAGAAGGATAGAAGGTTGAGTCAACCTTGAGCCGGTCAGGATCGAACTCCAGACTGTGGCCAGTGTTTGCCTACAATACTCCGTTCTAACCACTGCATCACCAGGGCACTAGAATAATGGCCTGATACACTCTGTACCAGCTAACATTTCTGGATTATTGTGGAAGGCAGGCCAGCAGAGCGAATTGGTGTAACCCATTCTCAAGTTCATGAGGTTGGGATTGATTGTCATCAGAGCTTCCTGTTTCCCAAAGAAGTGCAACATGAGCTGAAGCTAGAAAAAAAGAGTCTTCTGGACACAGTCTCCACCTGCTGATAGCAAAGAAAAGCTTTGGAGACGTGACACCCAAAGTCATAGCCCAGAGTTGCCTTTCATAAGATGAAAGTCTTTGGAATAATAAATACACCTTTTCATTCTAAAGAAGGCAAATTCTGACATACCAGTTTAGAAAAGCAGCAGGACCACAATTTTTGAAGGGCTGAGTAGGAGATACTCATCCCAAGCAGTTAAAACTCCTGGGTTGTTAACCCAAAGGTTGGCAGTTTGAGACCAAGTGCCCGTTACGTACCCCAGCTCCCACCCACTCAGCAGTTCTAAAGCATGCAAATTCAAATAGGTACCACTTTGGTGGGAAGGTAACTGCAGTCTGTGCACCTCAGTATATAGTCTTGCTGGCCACATGACTACAGAAACATCTTTGGACAATGCTGGCTCCCTCAGCTAGGAAACAGAGATGAGCATCACTCCCTAGAGTCGGACAGGACTGGACAGGGGAAGACTTCTCCTTTGTACCTTTAAGTATGAGACCCGTCACCTCAGCAGAAATGTTAGCTGGGCATAGCCTTCCCATCAGATGAAAGATGGGAATTGCACTAGTCCCAAAGGTGTTTGGTCAAAAGGCAGCTGGACTTTCTTTGTTTTGCTTGAAGACATTTCACTTCTCATCCGAGAAGCTTCTTCAGTTAACAGTGAACTTTTTCAGTGTACTGAGATAAAGATAAGATAAATAACCTTTATTGTCATTTTTATATTGTGGGCACAATGGCACACATAAAAAATGAAATTTAGTTGCCCGCTCTCAAAGTGAAACATATACATGACACACACCTAAACATACTATGTACAACATATATATAGACCTACATCCCTACATATACATAGCAAATAAATATTAAATACTGTCCATCTTGAATATATAATGCAAGGAGGAAGTTTGAGAGTTCGCAAGGTTAATGCTGTATGGAATGAAACTATGGCTGAATCTGGATGTTCTGCTACGGATACCACGAAGCCTCCTCCCAGAAGGTAACAAGGAAAACAGGTCGTGAAGAGGATGTGTAGTGTCCCAGAAAATCTTGCGGGCCCTGCTCAAGCAACGCTTCTGTGCTATGTCCTGGATGGGAGGGAGGGAACCGCCACTGAAGAAGCTTCTTGGATAAGAAGTGAAACGACTTCAGGCAAAACAAAACAAAAGTCCAGCTGCCTTTTGAAAAAGCACCTTTGGGACAACCGTGAACTGGATGACTGAGAATCTCCATGGACAAGTGTAGTGGGTTCCTCGGGGTTTATACTACATCTCTTCCAGCTTTCCTTCCTGGCATCCATCCCGCCTTTCATCTTTTCCAGAATCCTTTGCTTAGCAAACTCTTAAATGAGCCCCATTCTTCACAAAAGCTGACAGTTTCCAAGTTTGGCCAAGCGCATCTTGCGGAATACAGCTGTGGTGATCGAAGCATTTTGCATCTGACGGACTGCAATTAGGCCCCTCCGAAAAGAGAGGCTGAAAGAGCTTTCCCTGTGTTGGGGCTACACACGATATTAATGACTTGGGTTTTCTCTTCTCTGCCTCTTTCTCTCTCTCTTTTTTTTTTTTGAAAGATCTGAAGCAGGCCTGCTGCTCAACCCATTCTGGCTTGTAATGAGCATATTAATAAGCAGGGTGGCCCAGGTTAATCCCGCCAGCTTTAAAAAATACACAGTTTGGTTGAGAGGGGAGGAAACACGACGTTTCATTAAGGAAATCAGGGCCGAGCAGTTGCGTGTGGAAAAGGCAGCTGGCTTGGCCCCAAGGTTTTCAGAACCTGCCCACTCCCCTTTAGTCATTACAGAAAGAGACCTGACAAGATGAGAAATTACACCAGGAAGAAAGAATATTAGGATTAATTGTCTTGAACCAGTGCAGCGGAGCAGGTATGCAAGTGAAATCAAGGTGCAGATAATGAGGGCCAATGAGAACCTTTTATTGTCTTCCCTCATAAAGAAAAGTATTTAAAAGAGCCTATTCAGCTCTTTCCGGGCTGCTAAAATTGGATGGTTATTTTTTAAAAAAGAAAAAAGGGGGGCAAGTTCCAAACGCTTCTTGCGATACAATAATTATAGAGTAATAAAGGAAATGTCTTTTTTAGTGTATCAGGTTTAACTTTCAGGTACATTGTACGTCGGTTTAACACTGATGGGGATTGTTACATCTTTTCTTTGGTGCCACCTCTTCTCTTTACCTCCTGGGATCGATCGATCGATCTATCTATCTATCTATCTATCTATCTATCTATCTATCTATCTATCTATCTATC
>JALGBA010004206.1:937500-1095000 GCA_023970755.1 Azemiops feae | reverse complement strand
GGTATTAACACTTCACGTGATCTTGATTCTATCCCTCTGTTAATGCAGCCCAGCACTGTGTTGGCCTTTTTGGCAGCTGCAGCACACTGCTGGCTCCTATTTAAGTGATTGTCCACTAGGACTCCGAGACAGGCAAGATTCTGTCTGTAGGTGAGGAAAAATATAGGAAAACTGTTTTGAAGTAACACAGTATGTTTTGGAGCATTCTACCCTGGTACCATCAAAACTCTTCCTTGCATTCTTTTCCCGACCAAGAAGTGTGGGCAGCCAGAGAGACAGCAAAGATAGAAAGATGGGCCACAAAATCAGTGCTACAGGGCATGGAAAGTCAGCCTTTTGCTTCTAATAATCCCCTAAGCTCAAAAACTCATCTCTTAATCAGTTCTCAGCTCTTTAAACTGGGTTTAGAAATAGAAGCGTCTTCCGTCCCCCCCCCCCAAAAAAAATACAAATTTTGATGAATGAGTTTAACATAGGAATGGACCGGTACTGGGCCGCAGCATGCCAGCAACCGGTCTGCACAAACAAGCAAAGCCCCATCTGTGGGATGCAGGCAGCACATAAAACCACACACTTTCTGGTCCATGGAAAAACCTTTCTCCATGGAACCAGTCCCTGGTGCCCCAAAAGTTGGGGACCTCTGCACTAAATCATATGATGAATGATCAAGGGAACCAAGTGTGTCTGGTCTAACAAAGAGAAGGACTGGGGTGACATGACAGCTGTCTTTCAGTACTTGAGGGACTATCACAGAGAAAGAGGGATTGACTTATTCTCCAAGCGCCTGAGGGCAGGACAAGAAGCAATGGGTTGATGATCATTAAAGAGAGATCTGACCCAAAATTAAGGAGAAATTTCCTGATAGTTAGAACAATTAGTCAGTGGAACAACTTGCCTTCAGAAGTTGTGGGTGCTCCAACACTGGAGGTTTTCAAGAAGAGATTGGACAGCCATTCACCTGAAATAGGGTCTCCTGCTTGAGCAAGGGGTTGGACTAGAAGACCTCCAAGGTCCCTTCCAGCTCTGTTATTCTGCAATTCAGTTAAAGGTTGTCTGGAACTGTATAGGGTGTTCTGCTTGGACTAGAAGACTTCCACGTTTGCTTCCAGCCCTAGCATTCTATGTTCTACAGAGAACAGTCCTGACTTGAGGGCTTCTCAAGAGTTATCTTCTGCTGTGTGGGGAATAGTCAACTGAGGCAAGAGAATAAAATCTGCATCAGTCCTGTTGATGAGGAGGAAGGAACAGCTGAATTGCTAAGACGGCCACTGCACTCTTGCTTAAGAGAGGCCTAAATTCAAGTCTAGCTTCGGCCATGAAATATTCCCAAAGATGGTCCATAAAACTCACAAACATGAAAAAGTTAAGAGAATCTCTGACCATAGGGTCATAATTTAATAGGCTTATAAAAGGAAAGAGGAATGGGGAGAAAGAAGAACATTGGACTTGGTTTTCTTCTTCCTAAATGGGAAGAGAAAATAAAATCTAAGAATGTATCTAAAGGATGGAAAGATCTAATGGATGGATGGAATGACACTCTTCCTCTGAAACTCAAGATGGTTCAGGCCCCAATGGATCTTGGTCTCTGATTTGTAATGGTAGCTAGTGGTGATTCCTCATTGGTTCTGTATCTCCAGGGCAACTGAGTGCAGATCTCTTTTTTTGCATTCGTATGGCTGATTTAGAATGCAGAATTATGGACAAACACGGGAAATTGGTAGAGCTAGAATTGCTTAGATCCACCTACGTATTGCTAGATGGAAAGTGAACAATTTCAGCAGTAGAGAAGTCCTGACAATTACTATTTAATTCATTCCTTTCTCTGAGCTTGGAAAAGCTTTAACCCGTTTTGTTGTACCAGTTCACAGGAATTTTATTCTTTCTACTCTATGTACTCCATCATGTTTAGAGAGCAGGGTTGCCTGCATAGCGATCCCCATAAACTAGGGGAAACTATTTATCTAAGTCAGAGGTACCCCAACCTTTTGGGCACCAGGGATCAGTTCTGTGGAGAAAGGTATTTCCACGGACTGGAGAATGCGTGGTTTTGTGTGCTACCTGCATCCCACGGATGGGGCTTTGCTTGTTTGTGCGGACCGGTTGCTGGCATGCCGCGAACTGGGACCGGTCCATGGACCGGGGGTTGGGGACCCCTGATCTAAGTCTTCTCTTTGGAGCTCTTTGGGGAGGCAGAAGAAAGAACAGTAGAGGTTTATTACAAGTTGTCAGTTTACCCAAGCAGGAATGTTAAGAAATATGGAAGATGTACCCTTATAACCACTTGAGCAATTCTTGGCTCATGAGTGGTACTGAGAGAGCCTAAAGCACATTGCTCAGTTGACAAGGTTCTTTTTCAAATATTAGTACTCAAAAAATTATAACTGCAGCAGCAGTTATTGTACTAAGTGCTTCCTTCAAAAGTTGGATTTTTGACCCCAAAATGTGTCAAATGGTTCCTTCTTGACGGAAAACTGTAACTGAGCCCCAAAGACCTTCCTCAAGAAAATATTCTGAAATTCCACATTTCAAAAATGACTTTCCTGACTCACTTCTACAGTTATCTGAAAATGCAACTGGTGTTTAGCGCTTAACTGGGATGCAAGATGGAGAGAGGAAAAAATTATCAATTCCCATCGTGAATTAATTCCCCTTTCGGGCCAGCCAAGATACTGGACTTCAGAAGACCTTCTACCAACAAATTAAGAAATGTGTATTCTGTGAAAAAGAAGGCTGATTTTTCTAACCAGCCTGATCTGGATTCCAGAAGGATGTGTTTTATCACACAAAGTGGCATCTGTGTTATATTAAGGTTAGGGTCTGTGAGAGAAAACATGTGTACATGGTTGAAGGTGAAAATTTTTACATTTAATCTTAGACTTCCATCTGTAAACATCTTTCTTTTTTCCCCACCCCGTAACGTCCACTGACACCTACACGTATAACAGAATCACTAACACGATTTTCAGCAAATTATTTTCATTTCTGTCTTTTTCTTTCATCTGTTAATCTTTTTCTTGTATTTGTTGTTGCAATATATATATGTGTATATATATATATATATATATATGTGTGTATATATATATGTGTATATATATATATATATATCTGAGCTTTCAATAAATTGGGGAAATATTTTATCACAGTGTAAGCCATGAAAATAATTGCAACCTGAGCACAGAAAAATGTCTCCTTATTTTTCTCTCCTTCGTTTTTCTTTGTCCATCAAACCAGCAACCTAACCACAGGAATGTACTGCTTGCTATGACCTTGATTTCCAGTATCAGCAGAGCTGAGAATAAAACTAGGTTTGGCTTTCTTTCCTGCTCCCTGTACCATTCCTAATCTGTCATTCAAGACCTAGCCAGGATGAATTCTTGCAACTATTTTGTGGGGGAGGGGGTGCTGGAGAGGCCCTTTTGAAGTTCTCCATTGAATTTATGGGCTGAGAAACTGGAGGGACACATTTTTCTGCATTTCTCTGGCAATAACGCCTCCAACATTTTTATCAAGAGCAGCCCTCTTTTTTTGTGTGACCATGGTATCAATATTACTGGACCTCCTAGGACTAGTTTCCTACTAATATCGTCCCCACGGAGTTAATTGAAGTGTAGGAAACCAGGAAGGCTGGAGAGTTCATTAAACAAGGAAAGTCAAGGCATTCATTCACAATTCTTGGCCACTTTGTGTCTCCATAAGTCCAAGAATGCCACACTCCACGGATGACAATCCCTTCCCAATTCTCTTCTTCACCGAAAGCATATTCTCCTTCATCAGAACGGAATGAGAATTGTTAAAAGAAAAGCGAAGGAGATTTTCCCTGACTGGAACTAATGTGTCCCACAGCAGGCACCATCTTAGAAGAAGCATCACCTGAAAAAAAAGTCAACTCAGCACATGGTTAGGAAAAAAAAGGAACTCCTCTCTCATAAGGTTCTGTCCCTGTGGGTTTTCCCCTCTCTGTCTCTGTTTTAATTTTCTAATTGTAGCCCTCTGCTCCCCGATTATTATTATTTTTTAATTGAGCCAAAGACCTCTTTTGTTGAATCGTGGCAAACGGACAAAATATAAATATTGCAGGCCTTTTCAGATCTCTTTCTGGGGATGCTGGGAGATTGGAAAGCTCCTTTTGAGTGCCGTAGACAAGCCTGAGTTGGAAGAAAAGTGATCAAAAGGACTGTACTAGCTACCGTGCCCTTTCTTTGGAAGGAAGGTGAATTCCAGCATCTGGAGATGATAGAACGCATGATTAACAATACCACCGAGAATGATTAATATCTTCTTAAAGCACCAACTTCCAGATTATCCATCATTTCATTAGGGGGGGGAGGCCCTCTTTTTGAAAGGGGGGTGGGCTCCTGAACCATGAATAACTCTTGACATGTTTACTAATTGAGTCGCGGAGTCCACCGACTATAACAGGAACAAATGGCTATCTTTTTATTATTATTATTTTGTTTTGTTTTTCCTTCCCAAGGTAAAGAGGAAGGAAAGAGGCCGTAAATTTGGGACATTAGCTCCATCAAGCCATTCTTTCTGCACATGCTGGTCTCCGGCAATTAACCCTTAGTTCTTAGAACCGACATTTCATGTTGGCATCTTAACAGGCCGCCTTTATGGGATGTAAGTGGTTTTCAGGGCAAAGGCAAATCAAAATACCGTGGAAAGTTTAGTAAATAAGATTTGATCTATTATTTAACTGGAAGAAGGGGTCAGACCGAGCAGAATCTTTCTGTTGGCAGATGGGGAAAATGTTTTCAGCCTTTCTGGTGTCAGTGAGATAAGATAATCTTCTGCATGGAATAAACTGGTTGACCTGGAGGAAAGGATTAAAATTGCCCTCTTGCAATACATTCCTTGACTACATCAAGGAATGTATTTTAAGGAGAGCAATTTTCAAAAGTACTTTAAATAAATTTGATGTTTTTCCTCCAGGAACTTCAAGTGCTGATATAGGAATCTTCCTTCATTTTGCCCTTACAACTACCCATTGATGTAGAGGGCCAAGAGAAACTGATTGCTCCAGAATAGACTCCTCTCCTCTTCTCCTTTCTTCTTTCTCCTTTTCTTGTCTTCTCTTCTTTCTCACCTCCTCTCCTTCCTCCTCTTCCTCCTCCTCCTCCTCTCCTCCCATATATGCTGATTTTTTTAGTCTGCTAGGTTCTTTAGGGTAAAAATTGTTGGTTCTCTCTCTGTATCTCTGTCCCGTGCACACACGGTGGGGCCTGAGTAAGAAAAGGCATCTTTAGTTTTAATCTGTTTTACACCTGACCAAGTTGAAAGGCTGAACTCGCTTCCCCCAGAGAAAATATAAGCCACTTTGTTTCCAGCCAGTTTATGGATGTACGTCTGCTTACAGGCATAATGTGGCAGACTGAAAAATCCCTAAAATAGCAGTCATTCCCAGCTCTTCCTGAAGAAGTGCTACACTATATTCCAGTGGTGGCGAACCTATGGCACGGGTGCCAGAGGCGGCACTCAGAGCCCTCTCTGTGGGCACGTGCGCCGTCACCCCAGTCCTAGGCCTTCAGCTGGGTTTTATAAAACGTTTTCACTTTAGGCCTCCGCCGCCATGTGCAAAAAAAAAAAAAGGTTCAATCAGTCAATTTTAACTTCTCGCGGGGAAAAAAAAGATCTTGCAAACTTGGAATTGATTGATTGAACTTTTTAGTCCCACCCAATCTGCCGTTACCACCGCAGCCACGCCCACCCAATGGGCCACGCCCACCCAATGGGCCACACCCACCCGGCACTCGACGATGCATAAGTGGGTTTTGGATTGCAATTTGGGCACTCAGTCTCTAAAAGGTTCACCATCACTGCTATATTCTATTATTAAACCATACCTCTTTTTTATCATAATCCTAAATCATCCTTATATTGCTTGCCTTTGCATAACCACTATGAGCTGGTGTTGTACATTTTCATAACCACTGGTTGGCTGATATTTTTAACCCTGTAATATGTGGTGTGAATCTGTTTTGCTTAGGGTTCCGTTTGACATGCAGACCCAGAAAATGGGCTTCATTGGGAGAACCGTGGTTAACGCAGCTGTGGTAACTGGAATTCAGCAGGCAGGCTTGGGAGCTGAAGAGTCATTGAATCTCCACTCCTAGATCACCCTGGCAAAGTAACATTTCCCAACATTTCCAATACGTCCTTTTCTTTAGTTTATTTTTTCTTTTATTTATTAAATTTGTTTGCTGCCCGTAGATTCCAGATGTCAAAAATTGGGCTTCTATATCACTCCTTGATACTCTTTTGAGTTGAAACTCTTGAAAGAGTGAAGAGAAGAGCAACAAGGATGATTAGGGGCCTGGAGGCTAAAACATAGGAAGAACGGTTGCAAGGAATTGGGTTTGTTTAGTCTAGTGAAATGAAGGACTAGGAAAGACATGATAGCTGTATTCCAATATTTGAGGGGCTGCCACAAAGAAGAGGGAGTCAACCTATTCTTCAAAGCACCAGAAGGCAAGAGAAGAAACCATGGATGGAAACTAATCAAGGAGAGAAGCAACCTAGAACTAAAGAGAAATTTCCTGATGGTGAGAACAATTAATCAATGGAACGGCTTCCCTCAGAAGTTGTGGGTGCTCCATCACTGGAGGCTTTTGAGAAGAGACTGGACAGCCACTTGTCTGGAATGGTATAGGATCTCCTGCTTGAGCAGAGGGTTGGACTAGAAGACCTCCAAGTCCCTTCCAACTCTGTTATTCTGTTACTCTTTTTCCTCAAGTATAGAAGAATTCTGAGCCATACTCTAAATCAGTAACATCTGAATGCAGATGCTGTTGCAAGAATAATCTTTTCACTGGTCATCCCACAAGTCTGAGAGGGACAGTGGCTTAGCCTTGTAGGAGGAATAGATGCCAACTCTTGGCAGCCTCATCCCTGATTGCTGATATCTACACGCCTATTTTGTTAACGGGGTTTCCAGAGGTCAGATCAATACCTCGCTGCATTTCATGTCATGCTTATAATATGTAATATCTTCTTATGTTAATCTCATATTCCTGGAGTTTTTGATGGGCAGCAGTGAGGCAGAATACTAAATATGTGATTACTCATTATCAGAGGAATTGCATTTCAATGTGGCAGCCCTCGCAATCAATGAAAACCTGCCAGAAGGTTTAAGAAGCCACAGGGATCTTTCAAAGAAGGGGCCAGCTTGGCCCCCAAAACTGGACAGTTCTAGACAGCTGTTGGGGTCCGCATCGGCCTGGATTCTAAGATCCAGCATGGTCCTATTTATTAAAGTGCACAGTGTGGGTTAATCCCATATTTGTCTTGTCATGTTAATATGAGATTTGGTAATATTGGGCAGGGAGAACCAGAGAAACGGGGGAAATACCCTTACACTTCCCAGTAGCTCCCAATTCTCAACAGCCCAATTAACCAGCCTAACTATTTTTACTGTTTTTCTTAATTTCTGAAACCGGAAATAAGCAAGTAGCGAGTGGAATAATAAAGAATAAACAATATTAGTATGGGTAATACTAATTAACTTGGAGTCTTAGTGGACAATCAGCTAAATATGAGCCAACAGTGTGCAGCAGCAGTCAAAAAAGCCAATGCAATCCTAAGTGGCATTAACAGAGGGATTCAATCAAGATCACGTGAGGTACTAAGAAGAGAAATAAGGATGATTAAGGGGCTGGAGGCTAAAATGTATGAAGAACGGTTACAGGAACTGGACATGGCTAGTCTAGTGAGGAGAAGGACCAGGGGAGACATGATAGCAATGTTCCAATATTTGAGGGGGGTCTCACAGAGAGGAGGGGGTCAACCTATTCTCCAAAGCATCTGAAGGCCAGACAAGGAATAACGGATGGAAACAGATCAAGGAGAGATTCAACCTAGAAATAAGGAGAAATTTTCTTGACAATGAGAACAATCAGCCAATGGAAGTTGCCTCCAGATGTTGTGGGAGCTTCATCACTGGAAGCTTTCAAGAAGAGACTGGACTGCCATCTGTCAGAAATGGTGTAGGGTCTCCTGCTTGAATGGGGGGTTGGGCTAGATGACCTACAAGGTCCTTTTCGACTCTGTTATTCTAAAAGGGAAAAAAGAGTGTTTTTTTTTTTCAGATTGCTCACAAACACCAATATTTTCATGATTCATGTTCAATAAACCTCTGCATAAGACCATGCCTTTGTTGGCTAACCACGTGATGCAGATGTCATGGTTCCGACAGATGAAATTCTTCAAAAGAACTCCGAGGCATTGTTTACCTTAAAGGGTCTTTTATTCGAGTAGCATAATATCGGCACTGCATAATCGAAGCCAAAAACTGAATTCCCCTCCCCTGGGCACATAGTATCAAAGCACAATTCCATCCTCCAAGTAACTGTCATAAATCACATTCCCCAATTAGCTTGAAGTGCGGGCTTCCTCTCCAGCTCTCCAGCCCGCCAATTCTTTATCAGCTCTGGGCTCAATAACCTTGATTCTCACGCTACGTTTAGTGTTGTTATGTCTAGCTGGACTCTCATTCACATCCCCCCCCCCTCCCAGCATCATCTAACTCTAAAAGCGAAAGGGAAAAAGATGGCTACATTTTCATCTGTTGTCAATGCAAAACATCCGATGTTAGCAGCATTGACAGCAGAAAAATCTTCCTGTTTGTTTGTTTTTTTTTCTCTTCCAATTCTTATTCTGCGAAAGAGAATTTGCTATCTCATGAGCCAAGCACAGTGTCCTTGCACATATATATGGGGCAGGTGTTCATTATTTCAGATTTCAATTTAATAATATTTGTATTATGCATGTTTTTGAAAAAAGGGAGAAAATAGGAGAAAGAAAAAAGAAAGAAAAGAGAAAATGAATAAATAGATCTTGCAAGCATCATAGAATCAGGCTAAATTTTTCAATATTTCACTAATTAGTTTTAGGAGATAGATAGATAGATAGATAGATAGATAGATAGATAGATAGATAGATAGATAGATAGATAGATAGATAGATAGATAGATAGATAGATAGATAGATAGATAGATAGATAGATAGATAGACAGCAGATGGGTGGATGGATGGATGGATGCATAGATGGATGGATGGATGATAGATAGATAGATAGATAGATAGATAGATAGATAGATAGATAGATAGATAGATAGATAGATAGATAGATAGATAGATAGATAGATAGATATATAGATAGATAGATAGATAGATAGATAGATAGATAGATAGATAGATAGATAGATAGATAGATAGATAGATAGATAGATGGATGGATGGATGGATGGATGGATGGATGGATGGATGGATAGATAGATAGGTAGATAGATAGATGATAGATAGATAGATAGATAGATAGATAGATAGATAGATAGATAGATAGATAGATAGATGATAGATAGATCCTAAAACTAATTAATGAAATATTTAAAAAAATATTTACCTTTACCCCTATTTTATGATTCATGTTGATTATTGCCATTAATATTTATATACTGTTTGGAATTTAATAACATTATCTATCTATCTATCTATCTATCTATCTATCTATCTATCTATCTATCTATCTATCTATCTATCTATCTATCTATCTATCTCCCTCCAATATATATGTGTGTGTGTTTTGTGTGTGTTGGTGTGAGTGTGTATGTGCACGCACATAATTCTGAAAACATCAATATGTTATTAAATTCCAAGCAGTATATAAATATCAATGGCAATAATCAACATAAATCATAAAATAAGAGTAAAGGTTATAGTAAATACTATCCAAACTACTAAAGATATATTATCATTTAACAGAGCTTTAATACCTAGAACATCAAGACATAATGTGTAAAGTCCATATATAGAATTAGAATCCAGAAATGGTTTCTTAGTTTAGTTAAAGGTTGAGTTCCCGTTTCTCTTCATATCATACAAATCTTTCACTTTTTACCATCAATCAAATGTCATATTTTATCGATAGTCATATTCTGATTGATAGATTGAGCTGGTTGGCAGGAATCTTGTAACTTTCATTTTATTTTTCTCCTGTCCAATAATTTGTAGCCTCCCGGGCTTCTCATATGTCAATTAAAATGTTCAGGGTGGTTTGATTGGCTGATTCTTAGTTGACTAGTCTAGCCAAACTCCTGAAATTCCTGATTTTCTATGTCATATTCTGCTTGGCATTTCTTGAGATCAACCAAGGTCATTAGCTTAATTAAATACAATTAATTTTGTTCATCCCAATGCTGTATTTAATAATATTTAATCTTTAATCCCGCTGTAATATGTCACATTAAAATGTTACAATCAGATGACAACTTTTAAGAGGATTCTGATCCATATGCACGGGGGGGTGGAGGAGAGCTGAATGTAAAAACATGGTTTACAGCATCATATGTTATATTTATTCAATAAACCATGGTAAGGTAGAATGTGAGTTCTGAACCCCTGCACTGGTTTGGAATTAAGTTTGTTCAAATGTTGAGCTATCCACTATCAAGAATGAAGATCTGAAATCAGTAACAACATGAAGAATCAAGGCTACTACATTAAGTTTCAATTGAGCCAATGTATTGCTCATGCCTATACACAAGAATCCAATCAACTAAGGTCAGCATTAAATTTGTGCTAGATAAGAGTCAATGGAATTCGGGGGGGGGGGCTGGACTTGGAGCAGATTGTTCCAAAGATTGTTCCTCCTGGTTAAGAACATCACTTGGAGACATGAATGCATCATGAAGGCTGAACACCACAATCAGGACATCTTTTTCACTTTCTCTGACTTTGAACATTTAATTTAATTTAATTTAATTTAATCAAATTGAGAGAGTCTTCAATTAATGCATTCATATAACTTCTATCTAAGAGTGGTCCGCATATGTATTCACCAATATAAGTCATTGATTGTAGGAGAAGGACAGGGGAGGAGTCAAGAGAGGACTCAGCCTAGAATCATTATGTGTCCACAAATGATCCAAGTCCAGCCCCGCTTGAATTCCATTGACTCTTATCTAGAGCCAATTTAATGCTGATCTTAGTTGACTAGATTTTTGTGTATAGGAATGAGCAATAAATCAGCTTAATTGGAAATTAATGTGTGGTCCTGATTCCTCATGCCATTACTTATTTCAGATCTTCATTCTCAACAAATGGTAGCTCAACATCTGAATGTCTATGGCGATTCTCAGTCATCCAGGTCATGGTTGTCCCAAAGGTGCTTCTTCCAAAGGGAACTGGACTTCGTTTTTTTCCCTTGAAGACGTTTCGCTTCTCATCTGTTTCAGTTCTGAAGAACTGAAGAAGCCTCTTGGATGAGAAGCGAAACCTCTTCAAGAAAAAACAAAGTCCTGTTGCATTTTGGAAAAGCACCTTTGGGACTCAACATCTGAACAAGCATAATACCAAACCACTGCAAGGATTCACAACTCACAGTCAGCCAAGTTTACCTTACCATGCTTTATTGAATAAATATAACAGGCAATGTCCTAAACCATGTATTCACAAATTACAATGGTTGGTATTAAACAACGTGCATAAACAAAAGAAATTTAGCTGCAGTGCAGCGTGTTTACTGGCCATTGTAACTAGAGGACTACTTAAATTTCATCTCTAAGATATGGTCTTTGGATTCTGTGCTTTTGGTTTGTTTTTTGAGAGAGAACAAATCCTGTTGTATTTCATTCCTTTGGGGAAAATTCATCCTGTGAAGATTATTCCAAAATAAGCTCTTTAAAACTCTGTAACCAAATTTTAAACAAGCAAGCAAAAATGATTTTAGAGATGCAAAGTCCAGCTTGGTTCCATGGGAGCAGCCTCTGAGGAAGGATCTATGCCTTTTGCTCTGGTTTCTTTAGTTCCTAAATTTTAGCAGGAAGAGATATCCTCTGCTTTCTGGTGCCCTTACTTCACTTCAATTGGATTACGTAAATTGAAAGGGCTGTCTCTGAAAGAAGCTACCAGGTTAGTAAAACGCAACACGGCCGTCATCACAGTTAAAAACTCACCTTGAAAGCACAATGGATCCATCCTGAAAGATGAAAGAGTCTTCACGAAATGAAATATCCTCAGCTTGGGAGATCTCTCTAATCATAACCAACCGTGTGTCCACCAGAACTAGGATAAGAAAATGTACACCTCCTTTTTAGGCAGTGGATATGCTGGGGCAAGGAGAAACATGCTTATCTTTAAAACAAAATCACAAATGTTTCAGATTGTACCTAGAACCGACAATCATTGTACTAGAACCAGCAATAATATGTTTATATTTTTTATCAATGACTGTTTTTATATACAGGAATTCCTCGACTTACTACAGTGCATTTCGTGACCATTCAATCTTACAAGGACATCGGAAAAAGTGACTTATGACCATTTTTTCACACTTGCAAGCATTGCAGCATCCCCGTGGTCACAAGATCAAAATTCGGACACTTGGCAACTGACTCATATTTATGACGGTTGCAGCGTCCCGGGATCATGTGATTCCCCTTTTGCGACCTTATGACAAGCAAAGTCAATGGGGGAAGGCCGATTCACTTTACAACAATGTCACTAACTTGACAACTGCACAATGCATTTAAGCAAGAAAGGTCATAAAACGGGGCAAAACTCACTGAACAAATGTCTCACTTCACAGTGGAAATGTTCGGCTCAGTTGTGGTCATAAGTCAAGGACTACCTGTACTTTCAAGGAGTGGTGGAGAAGGAGGCTTACATGGGCGTAAATGTGAAAAACGGCCATAAGTCCCTTTTTTCAGTGACGTTATAACCTTGAGCGGTCACTGAATAAACTGTTGTAAGTCAAAAGACCCAGTTCAGTTCAACGCAGCCTTGTTCATGGCACTGCCAACTAGATGCTGTTCCAAAGGGCACGGGTGCATTATTCCCTTGCAGGGAACAAGGATAAATCCATAGAAATGTCTGAGACCTAGGAAGGAACCCACACCGTGGTTCATGACAGCAGTTAGCTTCATTCCTGTCCTGTGGGGTTCTGAAGCCCCATGAACTCAAGTCCTTCACAGTGGTCCTCATTTTTCTCCCTTCCAAGGAGCGTGGTGCACCGGAGTCTCGGCTGCGCAGGCATGAAAGTCCCATAAACATAGTCCCAACAGAAGTCAAAGGAGACCTTTGCCAGCAGTGGCCTCCTTCCCCCTTCGTCCGTGCCTGGCGCTCCGGCTGATTTGACTGCTTGTCCTACTCTTTGCCCTCTCTGCTCCGTTGCAATTGTCCTGGATTTTTTCGTCTCTGCAACTGCTGTCCAAGCCAGCTGCACCCACTACATCTTCAGCAGTGGACCGAGGAAGGTATTAATCATATTTTTGAGGAGGACACTCTGCTATTTATCTCCCTGACATCTCCAGCATTTGGGAACCTGGTGCTACACACAGCCCATTGACTAGTAATATTACACATTACCTTGCTCCATTGCCTCTCCCTGCCCTCTTCATTGAGTGGCTGTTCAACGGTGGAGTTCTGTTTGTTCAATCAGACATAATTTATACCTTTTTCAATTCTTCCTGGAGAGCTCTTGTTAATTCCAACTTTAAACAGGGTACTCACTATAACATTCCCAGCTTTGACCTGACAATACTGGGCAGAGCTAAACAAAAATCTCTCTTTGTTTTGTGTGTGTGAGAGAGTGTGTGCATGTGTGTGTGTGAGTGTCAGAGAGAGAAAAAGAGAAATTGTGGGCTTATTCTGCTAACAGAGCCAGAAACAAGACAGAAGAATTTATTTTATTTATAAAATTTATTAGCTGCCCATCTTACCATAGGGTACCTCTGGGCAGCTTACAGTCATAAAAATATGTCTATACATGTACATTAAAACATAAATAAGTTAAAACTAAATATTAAAATCTAAGGACACGTGGGGAGGGGGGGGGCAGAGTGAGGGGAGGTGGGATCTGTTGTTCAACCTCCTCCACTGCTCTGTTCCCCATTGGGGCCCCAAGCCAACTGGCAAAGCCACATCTTTAGGCCCTTATAAAAGGATAGGAGGGTTGGGGCCAGTCTCACATTAGGGGGCAAGATGTTCCAGAGGCCAGGAGCAATTTATGAACGCATGCGGAAGTGATGTGGGCTAAGGATGGAATGGGATGGGGTGGGGTGGGGTGGAGTGGAGTGGAGTGGAGTGGAGTGGAGTGGAGTGGAATGGAATGGAATGGAATGGAATGGAATGGAATGGAATGGAATGGAATGGAATGGAATAGAATAGAATAGAATAGAATAGAATAGAATAGAATAGAATAGAATAGAATAGAATAGAATAGAATAGAATAGAATAGAATAGAATAGAATAGAATAGAATAGAATAGAATAGAATAGAATATTATTTATTAGCCAAGTGTGATTGGACACACAAGGAATTTGTCTTTGTTGCAAAGAAGAGAGTAATCTGCCTTTCTCTATGCATCTTGTGGTGAGTCTTGTGAAGAGAGACTGAAGAAAGTTTTCTCAGTAAAAGATCAGGCTTCATTTGAGAAGGTTTAATCCAGTATTTCTCAACCTTGGTCACTTTAGGATGGGTGGAGTTCAAGTCCCAGAATCCTCCAGCCCCCATACTGGCTAGGGAACTCTGGAAGTTGAAGTCCACCCATCTTAAAGTAGCCAAGGTTGAGAAACACTGGTTTATTCTATCTGGAGCTGTCCAAAGTACTTCAATTCCCTCCATGTGCTGCCTCTCTACCACCCTGATATCCCCAACTCTCAGCATCTTTTGAACTCTGCTCTTATAATGCTACAGAGAGCCAGGATGGGATGTTGTTCCTGTAAAAGAATTGGTATAATGTTTATTTATTTATTAAATGTTTATGCCACCCATCTCCTTTGCAAGGTGATTCAAAGCAGTTTACAGATTATAAAACAAATGGAAAAAAATTATTAAGATATATAGATTAAACAATTTAACAAAAACAAAACCAAGAGATGGATGGCACGGGGATGTTAACCTGACTGCTACTTGAATTCTTTGCCCTCATTTATGACTCTATCAATAAAATAACTAGAAAGTTTATCCTTCTTCAACAAGAAAGAAAGAAAGAAAGAAAGAAAGAAAGAAAGAAAGAAAGAAAGAAAGAAAGAAAGAAAGAAAGAAAGAAAGAAAGAAAGAAAGAAAGAAAGAAAGAAAGGAAGGAAGGAAGGAAGGAAGGAAGGAAGGAAGGAAGGAAGGAAGGAAGGAAGGAAGAAAGAAAGAAAGAAAGAAAAAGAAAGAAAGAAAGAAAGAAAGAAAGAAAGAAAGAAAGAAAGAAAGAAAGAAAGAAAGAAAGAAAGAAAGAAAGAAAGAAAGAAAGAAAGAAAGAAAGAAAGAAAGAAAGAAAGAAAGAAAGAAAGAAAGAAAGAAAGAAAGAAAGCTTGGCCTTAAAAGGTCACTGCTTGGGTAAAAAGTTGATGCAGCCAGGTCTAGTAACATTTGATTGGGCTTATAGTTATGTGCTTCCAATAACTTTCAGTCAAGAATAATTTAGCAGTATGCAGCAGTAGCCCAGGATCTGCTGAAGCAGATGTCATCCAGCTGAGCCGACAGCTTCTAAGAATGCCTGTCTGATAACTTGCCCAATTTACTTCTCCAAACATCAGGTCCTTCAAATAAAATAGCAAGTAGAAAAAACGGAGGAGGGGACCTGTTTACCAAGTTTTTTGCACCAGTCTTTCTGGATTACCACTGACAGGCTGAAATATTGCATGTGGTCATCTGGGGTGTAGATAATTTATTTCCACGTCTGGATGGAATGGAATTGGGTCAGAAGTATAATATTTCTCACAAGCTGAAAGATATGTGAGCATCCCTCTGCTTGCCTTAAAAGCAGGTTGATCTTTTTATTATCTTTATTATTAGAAAGAAGCCTTAACATATGTGAATCCTTTCAGACAGAACATACCTTTGAAGTCAAGGGTCATCACTGGGGACTCTTTTAATCAAATCCATGAAATAATGGTTTGCCTACCAAGGGATGACCAATTTCTAAACATTTAAAAAAAAAAAACCACACACACGTTTGGTGGGTAACATCTCTAAGAAAGGGGGCTTGTACCCATAAATTTTCTCAAGGGTGTCTGCAATATGTAACTTCGCTACAAACACAGTTTCTGTTAAAGTAATGGGGGGGGAGCTGTCTTCCAGTACTTGAGGAGATGTCACAGAGAAGAGGAGGGTTGACCTATTCTTCAAAGCACCGGAAGGCAGGACAAGAAGAAATGGATGGAAACTAATCAAGGAGAGAAGCAACCAAGAACTAAGGAGAAATTTTCTGACAGTGCGAACAATTAATTAGTGCAACGGCTTGCCTCCAGAAGTTGTGGTGCTCCATCACTGGAGGTCTTTAAGAGGAAATTGGACAGCCATTTGTCCAGAATGGTAGGTGTCTCCTGCTTGAGCAGGGGGTTGGACTAGAACATCTCCAAGGTCCCTTCCACCTCTGTTATTCTGTAATAGAATAACACCAACAGGATACTCTTCACCAACTCTAAGAAGAAAATTAAGCTAAAAGAACACTGGAAAGAATTTTGAAAGAAATTATCCTGTTTTCTAGAACAGGGGTCCCCAACCCCTGGTCCATAGACCGGTACGGGGCTGCAGCATGCCCAGAACCAATCTGCACACAGAAGCAAAGTCCCATCTGTGGGATGCAGGCAGCACACAAAACCACGCACTTTCCGGTCCGTGGAAAAACCTTTCTCCACAGAACCGGTCCCTGGTGCCCAAAAGATTGGGGACCTCTGTTCTAGAACTAAGAGGGGAAAAATAAGAGCAATTGAGAAATGGCAAGTCAAATTACTGCTTGGCTTCCTTAAGCCAAAAGCAAGCTGGGGTGGAAGGAAGTATTTTAAGTTGAAATATATTTTCAAGTCAAAGTAGAGAAAAAACAAACGTAATCAATCGCATCCTTGGCCAAATTCAATGCCCCCCAAACTGCTATTTCTGAAGGGAGATACCAAAAGGGTCCCTTTAAACAGAGACCATCTCCATGTAGTGGAGAAATCATGATTTTGTATTGTCGTCTCTATGCAGATGCTTGCGCCGTGTGCAATAAGTCAGGAATCAGGATAGAGTTCAAAAGTACTACAAGTTTATTTCACGTTACTTATACACAGGAAAGGGGCCACAATGACTCAGCAGTTGAAGATGCTGAGTTTGTCAGCTGGAGACCTGGCAGCCTGTGTTTGAGATCCGAGCACCGCACAATGGGGTGAGTTCCCGTTCTTTGCTCCAGCTCCTGCCCATCTAGCAGTTCGAAAGCCTGCAAATGCAAGTAGATAAATAAGTACCACTCTGGTGGGAAGGTAACAGTGTTCTGTGTGCCTTGGCATATAGTCATGCTGGCCACATGACCACGGAAATTGTCTTCGGACAATCCTGGCTCCCTCAGCCAAGAAACGGAGATGAGCACCATGCCTTAAAGTCAGACACAACCGACAGGGAAATCTTTGCCTTTACTTTTTATACACAGGAATCTGAACTACTAACAGTCAAGGCAAATTGGCACCAGATAGAGTAAGAGTTAATGAACTCAAATAGAGACTCCAGCTGATGATGCATTTTACCCCACCCTCAGGCTCAGCTTGTTAGTCTCCTATATTTTGCCAAGAATTATTATCTCTATTCTCTACTAAATATCCCGGTCATTTGTTTTATCTTAAGTTGTTACTATCCATCGAATCTGATTTTACTTCCTTGACTAACATCTAAGTACTATTCTATACTTTGTACTGTACACTGTGTTAGCTTTTCTGGTCCTTAGATATTTTAAAATAATTTCTTAATCCTAATTAATTGTGATTTTCTTGTTTTATTTCCTGGTCAATGACCCAATAAAAACTAATTGATTGACTGAAAAAAAATTACTAATGATAAAGTTTTGGGCTTGAATCCAAAAATTTGATTGATTGATTGATTGATTGATTGATTGATTGATTGATTGATTGATTGATTGATTGATTGATTGATTGAAAAATACTAATATAAAGTTTTTGGGTTGAATCCATTGGGATCCTGGAAGTTTTCTGTGCTACTATTAGACAATAAACATACAGTAGGAGTGGAGAGAGGCATTTTTCTGAATACTTTCACAGATATCATGTTTGCAGGAAGGTGTCAAAAAGGGATATTAGGAAAGTATTTTCAGAAATGATGTTCAGCGTGAAGCTGCATACGATAACTACCACTATTCAGTTTAATGACTGGTTTTTGCATTAAAGATAAGAGACCTCTAATCTCAAAACAGCCAATAGAGGGAGTCCATAATCATAAAGAACATCAAGGGGTTAAAAAAAAAAGGGTATTTATATTTCATGCAATGTTCCGACATGAAACTAAAGCTTTGATTGTCCTGGTAATGTAGAAAGATGAAATGGCTCACGGGTAAATTCCATCAGTTCTGTGTTTTTAATTTTCTCCTCCTGATCCTTCCTAAAGAATCCGTGTGCCAAATCAGCTGCTCCCATTTCTTCCTCGATTTATTCTAACTATTGGAACCACCTGTCAACCCATTTCAAAATGTCCATTCTCCCTTTTCCTGTCACTTGGTAGTTTTGCAGATAGTATCCTGATGTTCTCCATAACAGCCTTGGCAGCTGCAGCGTACAGTATATTAGCACTCCCTGACAAGCCTTTCCACCGCAGTCCTTAAGTCAATCAAAGTCTACTCAGCACAAGAAATAAGCAAAGGCATAATGAAGTAGCTCAGGCTGGAATGTGCGAGGCCTGGCATTAATATGAAAGTGAAGGAGAAGTTAATATAAGCCCCAGTTTTTAAGAGCCATAGGTCATAAAAGTGCAGGTTGGGGGCTGTGATAAGGTTTAGGAGCTGTTGGCTGAACAGCCATAGAATATTCAGGAAAATCCCAATTGTGCTCAAGTTTGTTTTTAAAGTAGGAAGTGCAGCAAGCACAAAGGACTAAAGTGAAGTGTGACATGGGGAAGCATCGGTGTCTGGAAAAAACAGTCAGCCGATCGGTGTGAGTTTTGGAGTTAGGGTAATATGCCCACGTTTTAATAGAGAGGAGATGCAGGAGATTTTACCTCTCAGAAATCTGTATGTACTTTAGTGCAATGTGGCTTCTGTGGACAAATTGTGTGATAAGTCCAAGAGACGTGAACCCAAATTGTGTGTGTGTTTGTTTTAAATCAGTAGTTTGCAGAGGTCCCCCAGAAATATTAGGGGACTGGAGGCTAAAACGTATGAAGAATTGGGTATGTCTAGCTCAGGGGTCTTCAAACGTGGCCCTTTTATGACTTGTGGACTTCAACTCCCAGAATTCCTCAGCTGGCGTGCCTGGCTGAGGAATTCTGGGAGTTGAAGTCCACAAGTCATAAAAGGGCCACGTTTGAAGACCCTTGGTCTAGCTTAATGAAAAGAATAGCAATAGCACTTATATACCACTTTACAGCCCTCTCTAAGAGGTTTACCGAGTCAGCATCTTGTCCCCAACTATCTGGGTCCTGATTTTACCAACCTTGGAAGGATGGAAAGTTGAGTCAACCTCGAGCCTTGTCAGGATCGAACTCCTGGCAGTCATCAGAATTAGCCTGCAGTACCGCATTCTCACCACTGCATCCCCACAGCACAGAAGGACTAAGGGTGATATGATAGCAGTGTTCCAATATTTAAGGGGCTGCCACAAAGAAGAGGGGTCAGCCTATTCTCCAAAGTACTTGAAGGCAGGACAAGAAGCAATGGATGGAAACTAATCAAGGAGAGAAGCAACCTAGAACTAAGGAGAATTTTCCTGAAATTAATCAGTGGAACGACTTGCCTTCAGAGATTGTGGGTGCTCCATGACTGAAGGTTTTTAAGAAGAGATTGGACAGCCCCTTGTCTGAAATGGTATAGGGCAGGGGTCCCCAACCCCCAATCCATGGACTGGCACCAGTCTGCAGCATGCCAGCAACTGGGCCGCGCAAACAAGCAAAGCCCCATCTGCGGGATGCAGGCAGCATGCAAAACCACACAGCATCTGGTACCTGAAAAAACCTTTCTCCATGGAACCAATCCCTCGTGCCCAAAAAGTTGAAGGCCATTGTATTGGGTGTACTTCTTGAGTGGGGGGGGGCAGACTGGAAGACCTCTAAGGTCCCTTCCAACTTTGTTGTTTTGTTAGCTTTAAATCAGTAGTTTGCAGAAACCCTCCAGAAATATAACAGTAACTATCCTCTGGGTATTCGGTCCATGAGCAAACTCTCTCCCCTTTCATAAAATTCAGCATGCACATGTCTAGAATGCTAAGACAGGAGATAAGTTTTAAATCTCCCCCTCCCCACCATTCAAAGTCTTGCCAAATAGCTCTGTGGGAATGCTGCCAACTCCTTCTGTATTTCTGCAAAAGTCACTTGGAATATTTCCGAACATAGCAGCGCACGTTTGCCAAGTTATGTGCATTAAAAAAAAAATCTTTTGATCTTTCAGACTCATAAATATGTAATAAAGTACATGATTGCTCTACTGATCTGTCCTCCATCAATCTTGCATCTCCCTTTTATTGATTCATCAAAATAAGATACGACCAAGGTACAAAAGAGTTAAAGGAGCTATTTATTTTAATGTTTCCTTGGAGGGACCACATGTTATTCTGAGTACAAATTATCTATATAATATTTCATGAATGATGTTGAAGCATTAAAACTCACCTCTGCCCTTCACGTTAACACAAAACACTGGCAAAAGTCCATTTCTGCTTTACTTTCTGCCTCTTATTGGGAATACATAAGAGGGGGGTGCCATCATCCCTTGCTATATATACGTTTCAGTTGGAAAGCGAAATAAATAACATCAAGTAAACCAGTAATTTCAATTTGCCGGGGAAAATGTTCTGTAACGTTGGCTATTGGCTTCCAGTGCTCTGTGCATCTGATTTAGCTGAAGAGATGAACCAGATGAAATAAAGCCAATATTTACCATTATTGTCCAAAGCATCAGGGGCAGGACAAGAAGTAACGGATGGTAGCTCATTAAAGAAAAATCCAACCTGGAACTAAGGAGAAATTTCCAGACAGTGAGAACAGTTAATCGGTGGAATGAGTTGCCTTCAAAAGTTGTGAGTGCTCCATTGCTGGAGATTTTCAAGAAGAGACTGGACAGCCATTTGTCCAGAATGGTATAAGGTCTCCTGCTCAAGCAGGGTTGGACTAGAAGACCTCCAAGGTCCTTTCCAACCCAATGATTCTATGATTCTATACAAACATTCAGTGAAGTCTCACCCAGTTTCTCGGCTTTTCATACTGTGTTCCTTTCTTTGCCAGCCATTTCTGCACTTAGGACTTAAAATGCGTCCTGAGATCATCAACAATGAAACTGGATAATGTCTTTACCGTCATTTGAGCATAATAATGGAAAGATCCTAAAAGATCATTCCAAGATTGTAAAAGTCAGATGTTAGGGCTCCTGTTCCTTTGTCCTCAACTCACCTGGCCCACATGTTTTCCATATTTTTATGTAAACCTAGTAACCGTGGCCATTCAGATCCTATAGGTTTACAAGCACCCATGGTGAAATCTCACCTGCATTATGTACAACTTCACTCTTTCCGTGCTTCTCCTTAATCCTACTGGATCTGTAAAAAATCTATGCTGTAGGGGGGCAGATGTATACAGTGGCACCACGTCAACAGATTTGCTGCATCAATAAATCATTATAAGTTGCCAAATTATAAAGGAGAAATAGATAAGGTGAGATAACCTTTATTGTCATTTTTAATAATAATAATAATAATAATAATAATAATAATAATAATAATAATAATAATAATAATAATAATAATAATAATAATAATAATAATAATAATAATAATAATAATAATTTCTGGGGCAGGTTTTCCACTGGTTAATTGTTCTAACTGTCAGGAAGTTTCTCCTTAGTTCTAGGTTGCTTCTCTCCTTGATTAGTTTCTATCCGTTGCTTCTTGTCCTGCCTTCAGGTGCCTTGGAGAATAGCTTGACTCCCTCTTCTTTGTGGCAGCCCCTGAGATATTGGAACGCTGCTATCATGTCCCCCCTCGTCCTTCTCTTCATTAAACTTAGTTGTCTGCTCTCAAAGTGAAACACATACATGACACACACCTAGACATACTATGAACAACATATGTATAGACCCACATCCCTACATATACATAGCAAATAAATATTAAATACTGTCCATCTTGAATATATAACAGAAGGAGGAAGCTTGAGAGTTCGCAAGGTTAATGCTGTATGGAATGAAACTATGGCTGAATCTGGATGTTCTGCTACAGTTATTTGGTTATTTGGTTATTATATATGGTTATTTGGCATTGAATAATAGAATAACAGGGTTGGAGGGAACCTTGAAGGTCTTCTAGTCCAACCCCCTGCTCAGACAGGAGATTCTATACCATTCCAACCAAATGGCTGTCCAGTCTCTTCTTAAAAGCCTCCAGTGATGGAGCACCCACAACTTCTAATGGCAAGCTGTTCCACTGTTTAATTGTTCTCACTGTTAGGACATTTCTCCTTAGTTCCAGGTTGCTTCTCTCCTTGATTAGTTTCCATCCATTGTTTCTTGTCTTTCCTTCTGGTACTTTGAAGGTAGAGGAGGAACATCCAATTTTCAGAAATGCTTTTTGTACATGAAAATTAATATGAAGGGTGGGAAGTGATTATACAGGTAGTCTTACAACAGTTTGTTTAGTAATCATTCAAAGTTACAACAGCACTGAAAAAATGTGACTCGTGACCATTTTTCACAGTTATGACCTTTGCAGCATGCCCTTGATCATGTGATCAAAATTCAAAGGATTGGCAACTGGCAGGTACCTATGACGGTTGCAGTGTCCTGGGGTCATGTGATCCCCTTTGCAAACTTCTGACAAGCAAAATCAATGGGGAAACCAGATTCACCTAACGATCAGGTTACTAACCTATCAACTGCAGTGATTCACTTAACAATTGTGGCAAGAAAAGTCATAAAATGGGGCAAAACCCACTTAACAAATGTCTCACTTAACAAGAGAAATTTTGGGCTCGAGTCTGGTCATAAATCAAGGACTACCTGTACTTTAAAGGAATGGTGGAGAAAGAGGTTTACATTGTCTCTAAGAGATGTTGTTGACGTTACTTTTACTCTTGTCTAAATGTGAGAAGAACTGCAATGTGTATGGGATTCAGTATGAGTTCAAAAATCTCAAAGATGTCGAGAAATACATTCAGAGCAGCCAAACTCAAAGCCCTTATTACCCCTAGGGTAATAAGACCTCAAAGCAGATAAAGTGAAATTTAGTTGGTAAGAGGGGGAAATTATACAAGCAATAAATGGAATGAGTTATATATTGTTGGTAGTAAAATCTACATTTCATCTCACAAGGGAGAAATAAGACAGATCGCTTAAGTGTTTGCTCTGTGATTCTTATTTTGCAAAGGAAAAAGGAAAGGAGATTTCACATTTCTCTGTGCTGCCATAATCTACTGAACTAGAGAGTCATGAGCTTCATTTATGACATATTTACTGCAGTTGGTGAACATTGTTCTGTGTCTAGTGGCCTTTTTTTCACAATAACTTTATGGCAATGACTCTGGCAAGGAATGTCAACTTCCATTGGGGAGGGGAATAGATGATTAACTCTCTCAAGGATAGACACATGATGTCTGAGTACTTATAGTTTGGGGGGGGTGAGATGAAAATCATAAAGGAGCAGAGGAGAATTGTAGATTTGATGGGTCCTGAGTGGTCAGCCGACCGTTTCATTGAGAAGCTTGCAAGCAGGGCATGACCCCTTCCATCAAACTCAGGACTACAACTTTTAACAGAATAACAGACTTGGAAGGGACCCTGGAGCTCTTCTAGTCCAACCCCTGGCTCAAGCAGGAGACCCTATACCAGGGGTAGGCAACCTTGGCTCTTTTATGACTCGTGGACTTCAACTCCCAGAATTCCTGAGCCAGCACAGCTGGCTCAGGAATTCCGAGAGTTGAAGTCCACGAGTCATAAAAGAGCCAAGGTTGCCTACCCCTGCCCTATACTATTCCAGACAAATGGCTGTCCAGTCTCTTCTTAAAAGCCTCCAGTGATGGAGCACCCACAACTTCTGAAGTCAAGCAGTTCCACTGCTTAATTGTTCTCACTGTTAGGAAATTTCTCCTTAGTTCTAGGTTGCTTTTCTTCTTGATTAGTTTCCATCCATTGTTTCTTGTCTTGCTTTCGGGTGACTTTGGGAAATAAATTGACCCCCTTCTTCCTTGTGGCAACCCTTCAAATATTGGAACACTGCTATCATGTCACCCCTAGACTCTTGTGCTTGTGCAGGGAGTTGTAATAGATGACCTCCAAAGTCCCTTCCAACTTTGTTATTCCATGTTCTATGTAGTCCTTCTTTTCACTAGACTAGACATACCCAATTCCTGCAACCGTCCTTTATATGTTTTGAATGCTTCCCCATCTCATTTTTTTTTCTTTGAAAAAAGAAAACTAATATTCTATCGAGGTAGTCTCATCTTCCAACTCTTTATTATCAATTCCCTTCCAGAGGTCTATACCCAACATATTTATGAATAGCCCTTCGCTGTCTCCAATGGGAATACAGAAAGGGAAAGAGAAATCAAACAGTATAAATAAAGTGGGGGAAAGAGGAAAAAAAGAAAGTGGATAAGTGTCTTTCCCCTTTTTACTTACATTTAACAAATTTATATGGTGGCTCAATTCACACACAGGCAGCTTATAACATTCAATGTGCATTTCATTGTTGTTTGGGGTTCATTTCAGCCCTTTTCCATGTCATTTTGCAATTTTGTTTGCATTTCTATCTGCGTTCCTCTGCACAAATCATTTTTTTGCATTTTTTTCCCCCCAGGGATTTTTCCTTCCCGTGTGCTGAATTCTTCTGTGCCCTTTTGACCAGTACATTGCACTGCAAAATTTGGGGAAATAGACATGCCTGCATATTGCCCCTGGTTTGTATACAAATTCAAGACATATGGGGGCGCGATGACTCAGCAAAGATGCTGAGCTTGTCAGCTGGAAAGGGGACAGCCCAGGTGTCAAGCTCAAAGCGCACATTTGATGCTGCCACCATTATTGCTTCTCGGCTTGCCAACGCACAAGTGGGGAGGAGAAGGGGGAATTGTAATGCAACAAGAAGTCAGCCCGTGTGAACCAAGGACGTTTCAACAGGTGTTTTCAGACACAACGGGGTGAGCTCCTGTTACTTGCCCTAGCTCACGGGTCGGCAACCCGCGGCGAGAGAGAGACAGAGAGAGGCACTTGTGCCTCCCTTCTCTCTCTCTCTCTCTCTCTCTCTCTCTCTCTCTCTCTCTCTCTCTCTCTCTCTCTCTCTCTCTCTCTCTCTCTCTCTCTCTCTTTGTGTGTGTGTAAAAAAGAGAGTGGCCTCATGCTGTCCTCCGACAAGCTGACAAGCTTATTGGGCAGGACTCCTCCCTTTGCTGCATCTCAGCAGGAAGCAGCAGAAAGCAGGAAGCAGCAGCTCTCTCTGTCTCTCTCTCTCTCACACACACACACACACACTCACACTGAGTGGGGGAAGAGGACTGGCAGACCAAGGGCAGGAGAGAGCCAGCCCAATAAGAATGTGTGTCAGCTTGTCAGAGAACAGCGTGAATCCAGCTTGCCAGGTGAGCAGAAGATCGGAGAGAGGGAGAGAGGGGGGAGAGAGAGAGGGAGGGAGATAAAGAGAGAGAGAGAGAGAGAGAGGACTCATGCACAGCAGCCTCTATTTCTTTTTAATTAAACTCTTCAATCAAGCTCCCCGCCCTCACGTGCGCGCGCGTGCGCTTGCAGCTTTTGCAGCTCCCAGTGTTTTCTTTTCTCTGGGAAATGGATCCAAGTGGCTCTTTGAGTGTTTAAGGTTGCCGACCCCTGCCCTAGCCCCTGCCCACCTAGCAGTTTGAAAGCATGCAAATGTGAGTAGATAAACAGGTACCACTTCAGTGGGAAGGTAACATGCACCTCAGTGTATAGCCATGCTTGCCACATGGCCACAGAAGAGTCTTCAGACAACTCTGGCTCCTTCATCTGAGAAAGGGAGATGAGCACCGTGCTCTAGAGTCAGGCACGACTGGGCAGGGAAACCGTTACCTTTTCAAGACATCTAACGTAAATACATGACTTTTTCCCCATTCTTAGTAAGGGCTGAGACACTCGAGGCAAACTTCCCTGGCAGTTTGTGGGACATGGCTGAGGAATCTGTGGCACTGATTTCATTTCATCTATCTATATGCCTCTTACCCCACTGATTCTACCTAGCATTAAATTCACATGTTGTCTTATTTTTTGTAAATAATATGTTTTGCACAGGTCCATGCTTGAAGGGGATTTACTAAGCACACCTGTGAGACAGGTGGAGCTACTCGATAGCTCTCTTTTTGCATTCCTCTTTCTTCTCTTTTACCAGTAGTCCTTGACTTATGACCACAGTTGAACGTATGAATTTATGTTGCTAAGCAAGACACGTTAAGTGAGTTTTGCCCCATTGCCACAGTTGTTAAGTGAATCACTGCAGTTATTAAGTTAGTAACACGGTTGTTAAGTGCATATGACTTCCCCATTGACTTTGTTTGTCAGAAGGTTGCAAAAGGTGAGCACATGACCCTGGGACATGGCGACCGTCATAAATGTGAACCAGTTACCAAACATCTGAATGTTGTTCAGATGACCACAGTGATGCTGCAACAGTTGTAAGTGTGAAAAACAGTCATAAGTTACTTATTTTCAGTGCCGTTGTAACTTTGAATGGTCACTAAATGAATGGTTGTAGGTTGAGGGCTGCCTCAATTTCCTCTCTCAATTTTCCTTCTCTTTCCTAAGAAGACAAGAAGTTTGAATGGTTGGTTTTCAGAGAGTTTTTTTCCCAAATTAGCCCAAAGGCTGCATTTGTCTGAAGAGTGGAGATTACCCTACTCCTATTTTAACATACCTAATATGTTAGAGTCATTGTCAGAGTCATTTATACATCAAACTAGGGATAGGGTAGAGGAGGGTTACTCTAGGTTGTAAATCTTGATGCAGCTCTTTGTTTGATCAATGTTCTGAACTCTGCAAAAAATAGGTATTTCAAATTAAAATGCATACCACACAGTGGATGATGGAAAAGAAGCTGGCATAGATTGGAAGACTGGAGATAAACTAACTCTTCCTTTCCTCGTCATGATGTGTGTTTAAGTGTCTCCCGAGAAAGAGAGATTGTTGGACCTCTGTTTATTAACCTCAATTTAGGAAGAAAAAAAGAAGCCATATTTGTCAGAATTGTGTTTCATACTGTTTAAATTGGCCTGTTTAACTCTCTTATCGTAATGATTTTGGCCTGAAGGCTGGGTGAGGAGAAGAGGGGGAAAAAACCCCACAGTTTTGACTGGTAAAGTGAAGTAGCTACTATTCTTAGGCACTTTCGTATCAATGGCCCTGGGAAGAGGGAACGCAAGGACACCCAGCTCCCCATGTAATCAATAAATCCTGCTGCCAATTTCCTAGAGCACAGGTGTCAAACCCGATTGCGTCACATGGCGTATTGTGACGTTTTTTTGCCTTTGTGGAGCCGGGGTAGGTGTGGCCTGTGTGTGACGCATCCGGCCCACGAGCCGCCTGTTTGACACCCCTGCACCTCCTAGAGGGAATGAAATTACAGAGGGGAAAGTTAGCATTTTTTTAAAAAAAAATGAAAGAGATAAGTAAAACTCTCAAGCTTCCTCACCACGATGATCATCTCTTTCAAAAGAGATTTACTCCTCCATGATTGTCTTCTTCTCTTCCTTTATTCTTGTCCTGCCTCAGATGGTTTGGAAAATAGGTTAACTCCCTCTTCTCTATAACCCCTTCTCTATAACCTCTTCTCTACAACCCCTCAAGTAATGGAAGACTGCTATCCTATCATAGCTAGTTCTTCTCACCCCTAATATAGACCCTATATTATTCTGGACAAATAGCTGTCTAAAACTGTGATGGAATACCCACAACCTTTGGAAGCAAGCCATTCCACTGATTAACTGTACAATAAATAATTAATAATGTTTATTAGATACAATAATTTATTGTATTACAAGTGACCCGAGTCAGTTTAATATCTCCGCTTTCAGATCATGCCCACCTCGTATCTTAAAAGGAGATTTGGTAAACGCCCAACAGAATGATGCTTCTGTTGCTGGAGTGTCCATTAAGTGAAAGATAAAGTCCATTTCCTTTTTTATTGTCATATTACGACTAAATTAAGAGGAGAAGACTGACATAAAGTAAGTGTCAGATTCCAACATCCCCAGTGATGTAATTCAGTTTGTTCTATTTTGCCCTGCTTTCTTTTAAAATTAGGGGGAAAAAATTTATTTTTAGCATTGTTCATTCTTGACTTCCATGTAGGTCTTTTCTTTGGTGCTTTTTTTCTATTTTATTGTTATTATTATTAATATTCATTTTTTCCAATAACAAAAATCTATATAATGTGGTTTCAACCTATGGTGGCAATCATACACTTATTAATTTATTGTAGTTAGAATTGGTTGTTCCTTTGCAGTATTTAAAATGCATGGATTCTGCTAAGCACCCAATGAGTTAATCATTGCAAAGTTTTTATGTAAATAGGAAGTTTTCTTCAAAAATTGCATGAATAGTTTAGGGCATCTTTTAGAGATAAGAAAAAATCTCAGAATATAATGCATAGAATGCTCAAAAATGGCACAATAAAAACTAATTTAAAATAACTGGGGTCAAAAAAGAAATTGTAGCCCAACATACCCAAAAAACTACTGCAAAAGACAAACTAGAAACAAAAATTAAAATAAGCAAGAAAATGGTAAGGGAACACGTATCCAACCTTGACAAATATAAATCACCAGGACCTGACAGATTACATCCCAGAGTTCTAAAGGAGCTGGCAGATGTTATCTCAGAACCATTGCACCATATCTTTCAAAAAATCCTGGAGCATCGGGGAAGTACCTGAGGATTGGAAAAGGGCTGATGTGGTTCCCATCTTTAAAAAAAGGGGGGGGGAAACAGACCTAGGAAACTACAGACCAATCAGTCTAACATAATACCTGGGAAAATCTTGGGAAAGATTTTTGAGCAGGGGGCTGGACTAGAAGACCTCCAAGGTCCCTTCCAGCTCTATTCTATTCTAAAACAAAACCAAATTCATTGATGGGAAAACCCAGAACCAAAGAACAAAGTGGGAATCATTAGTCAGGAGGAACACAGCAAAAGGCAGGAAAAAAGGAGTCAAAGATAGCAAAGATGCAAAAGTGAAGAAATACACTAAGACCCTCAGTTTGAACTGAGAAGGAAATAGGGTTCTCACTGAGTTACAGCTTCAAAGATGATGTAGAATTTGAAGAGGAATATGAAGAAAAAGAGAATCAGTGATGTGCATGCTTACTTGCTTGCTTATTTATTTAACTTGTACACCACTAACTTCTAACAACTCTGGTCCATATGATAGATCCTGTGATGATAGATAGATAGATAGATAGATAGATAGATAGATAGATAGATAGATAGATAGATAGATAGATAGATAGATAGATAGATAGATAGATAGATAGATAGATAGATAGATAGATAGATATAGATGGATGGATGGATGGATGGATGGATGGATGGATGGATGGATGGATGGATGGATGGATGGATGGATGGATGGATGGATGGATGGATGGATGGATGGATGGATGGATGGATGGATGGGTGGATGGATGGATGGACGGAGGGAGGGATGGTAGATCAGGGGTCTTCAAACTTGGCCCTTTTATGACTTGTGGACTTCAACTCCCGGAATTCCTCAGCCAGCATGCCTAGCTGAGGATTTCTGGGAGTTGAAGTCCACAAGTCATAAAGGAGCCAAGTTTGAAGACCCCTGGGGTAGATGGATATTGAATGCAAAGAACTTCCAATACAATCTAATATTCAACATCTGAGCTTAAATGGGATCTGATTTTTAATTCTAGGAGATGTTTCATAATAATAAAAAACCAATCACCTACTTGACTAGTGACTCTGGTGTTGGTGTAATCTTTTGGGGGTCACAATCAGCCTTTCTAAAGTTCTACAGATGCAGGTGGGCTCACGTCCCTAAATTAGAGAGGAGACTGTATGCTGTTTGTTGCAAACTCATGTCAGTGACTGCCCTTCTGCTATGGGTGTAATAATGAAGCTGGTTGTAGTAGATCTATCTAGAAGTCAAAGAGACAATAAGATGGTCAGTCAAAGGAGATGTCAGTGTGAACCATTTACTAAGGATGCTGCCACTGTACCTAATAAATACAATGGTTCACTGTTTTTACAAAACCTTTCTCAGAGGGTATGAAAACAATCATCCATGCCTTGCATTTGTACGTCCAGAAGCACAAACAGATGCAAATGTACACATACACACACACACACACACACACACCACTCATTCCCATTTCTTCCTTTGCATCTTGATGCCTTTGCAACAATGAAAAGTCATTTTTATAGAACGTTAGCATGACTTAAGCTATAAATATTACATTACAAGGTTCAGCTGCTGTGCTATTTTTGAACACATCCACACGTTGCCATGTATCAGCCTGTCACTTAAATATTTCCTTTGAAGCGAGCTTTTCTATATTATTAAAACACATCATATAAAAATCTCAGCATCGGGGTCAGTTTTTATCCTTCCCCCTCTTTTTTTGTTTTATCCCCCTCTCCTTTCATTTCTCCCTTTTTTTTTTATCCCGGTTGCATGTGGCAAAATGTCTTTATGAAAAGTAGACACTCAGACGTTGCAGGTCTGAATCAAGGGCTTGGCCAGAATTCCGAAGAAGGTGATGTTGCTTGAATTGAAGGAGACCATGTTATCCATCTAGCCATTTTTCCCAGAGGGAAGCAGAGCAGGACTGGATGCATCAATCCTGATTCTGTCTGATGCTTGCTGAGTCAAATCTAAGAAAGAATGACTGAGGAGGTGATAGGTGGCTATTACGCAGAACGGCAACCTCTGAAAATTCTGCAATTATTGGGCATTTAACTTAGCCTGCGAACCCAGGCTTTCTTCTAGAAACCAGCTAAGCAGCAGGTTACTATTCATTTTTCATCCAGAATAGCAGCCTAAATTGCAATCATTGGCTCGTAGTCTCAAGGTGAACTGAAGAAGCTTCTTAGATGAGTGTCTGGAGATTCTTCTTCTTCTTCTTCTTCTTCTTCTTCTTCTTCTTCTTCTTCTTCTTCTTCTTCTTCTTCTTCTTCTTCTTCTTCTTCTTCTTCTTCTTCTTCTTCTTCTTCTTCTTCTTCTTCTTCTTCTTCTTCTTCTTCTTCTTCTTCTTCTTCTTCTTCTTCTTCTTCTTCTTCTTCTTCTTCTTCTTCTTCTTCTTCTTCTTCTTCTTCTTTCTTCTTTCTTCTTCTTCTTTCTTCTTTCTTCTTTCTTCTTTCTTCTTTCTTCTTTCTTCTTTCTTCTTTCTTCTTTCTTCTTCTTTACAGAAATTTACAGAAATGTTGAGGGCCTGTTTTCTGGCAAAGAAGCAGGTGTGAGTGAACTATGGCTTATCGACTGCCCCATTCACACCTCCAAAATTCAGCAGTAAAACCCCCAATGGTTGATGGTACAATTCATTTCCTATTTTTTCTTTGGAGAAAAAATGAGATGCAGGAAGACATCCATTCTTTCCCCAATATTCATGACACATAAATTCTAAATCTGATCAAAGATAGCATTACCTGGTTGTTGTTGTTGTTGTTGTTGTTGTTGTTGTTGTTGTTCTTCTTCTTCTTCTTCTTCTTCTTCTTCTTCTTCTTCTTCTTCTTCTTCTTCTTCTTCTTCTTTTTCTTTTTCTTTTTCTTTTTCTTCTTCTTCTTCTTCTTCTTCTTCTTCTTCTTCTTCTTCTTCTTCTTCTTCTTCTTCCTTCTTCCTTCTTCCTTCTTCTTCTTCTTCTTCCTTCTTCCTTCTTCCTTCTTCCTTCTTCTTCCTGAAAAAAACTGTCTAGTTGCCTTTTGAAAAAGCAACTTTGAGACTCCTTACATGAGAAGCAAAATGTTTTCAAAGAAAAAACCAAGAAAGTCCAGTTCCCTTTTAGAAAAAGCACCTTGGGACAACCATGACCTAGATGATGGAGAATCTCCATAGACGATTGGCTCATAGCCACGTCTGAAAAAAGTCAGTCCAGCTTTGATGGTGCTTCTAGATTACCCCTCTTCTGGGATTATTCTTTTTAAAGACAAGATAGGTCAATGGTGTTTATTTCTCTCCCTTTCCTTTCTCCTGGTTCAATTTACTTTTAAAAAATAGAGGGAGAGGTTGAACCTTGGATCTGTTGTTCTCTTTTGTGGAGAACAGGCAGGAAACCCATAGCTGTGTTAAGGCAAAGGGAGGGGGTAAACAGCTTTCTCTGTGGTCTGTAATTGGTGCATACTTTTGGGTTGCAAAGAATAGAAGAAAGAGGAGAAGGAGGGCTGGAAAGCTGACTAACAAGGAACACATGGATATTGGCAAACTAAACACAGCTGGACCCAGCGGTGCCTTTGACCACCCGTTCTTTGCTCTTAACATCCTTCATATCATACTGTTATTGTCCTGGCCCTGGATTTCATGAGCAGAGAGGATGTGAATGCCACTGTGACACAGAAGCCTGGATCTCATGACTAATGAGAAATCAAAACAAGAATTTCCGCTTTTGCTCAATCCTTCGCAGGCTTTCTTTGGAACCGTTTTATCTCAGCAAGTTCTTTACAAGGATGTTGCCAAGGCTGAAGACTTCTCCTCCTCCTCCTCCTCCTCCTCCTCCTCCTCCCTCTCCTCCTCCTCCTCCTTCCTCCTCCTCCTCCTCCTCCTTCCTCTCCTCCTCCTCCTCCTCCTCCTCCTCCTCCTCCTCCTCCTCCTCCTCCTCCTCCCGTTCTCGGAAGGAGGCAACTTTTGAACTCAACAGACCTCCCCAATTAAATAAAACGGTTGAGTTTTACATAGTTCATCCAGAAAAAGCTATTTTTCCCCCCTTTCATTTGACAGAGAGACCATTTCATAAGCTCCTCCCCTGGTGTGTTCATCTAGCATGATTAAATAATTAATCTTATTTAATACCTAGGAATTAATGAGATTGCGCTGAATGTTTTTTTGGCTTGTTACAAAGAAATTTGGGGAAATCCCTAAGAAAACTGCGCCAGCTTCCCTTGCTTCTTTCTCCCCTTCTTTTTCCCTTTTCTTTCATAGCCTGTCATTTTAGATGGTAAGTCTAGGACTGCATTGGCAGCATCAATTCACACAGTGAACAAATAGGCAAAGTGATACATGCTAGAATAACAGAATAACAGAACTGGAAAGGACCTTCTAGCCTAAACTCCTGCTCAAGCAAGGGACCCTATACTATTCCAGATAAATGGTTGTCCAAAGCCTCCAGTGATGGAGCACCCACAGCTTCTGAAGGCAAGTCATTCCACTGATTAATTGTTCTCACTGTCAGGAAATTTCTCCTTAGTTCTAGGTTTGTTCTCTCCTTGATTAGTTTCCATCCATTGCTTCTTGTCCTTCTCTCAGGTGCTTTGGAGAATAGGTTGACCCCCCTCTTCTCTGTAATCACCCCTCAAATATTGGAAGACTGCTATCATAGACCCCTAGTCCTTCTCTTTGTTAGACTACACATACCCAGTTCCTGCAACTGTTCATCACATGTTTTAGCCTCCAGTCCCCTAATCATCTTTGGACACTTTTCCTCTTGTTCATTTGGTCTATGGATTTTCCCCAGTTTTCTTGAACGCTAGCAAGGAACGCCGTGTCCATCTCTGCCACGTCATTTTTCAAAAGTATTCTTCCTCTGCAAAAGAGGAAATTCTCGGGGTGCTGGTGAACATACCTGCTATTTCTCTTGGACGCTATTTTGAACTGAGGAGGTTCTGGTTGGTGTTTTGTTGTCCAGTTTCCACCCCTCAGTAGCCTTCCAGATTATCTAAACTTCTCAACTGGAAAAGTTATCTGGAAGAAGTCCTTTGCGATATCTCCTGTTGAGGTTAAACATGAACCTGAAAAGTCAAGGAGTCTTCTCCGGTAAGAAGACTATATCACGAAGACAGGGCAACTTTGATTGTTATGTATATTTAAATAATTGCATGTCATCTATGAAAGTTAATTCCATTTTTTCCTACTCTTTTGAATAAAATTTCCAAAACAAGTATCTTCAAATGGAATTGGAGGATAACTGGTAGGGAAAAAGGCAGACTTTGTCAGAGTGGCACTAGAACAGGGGTCTTCAAACTTGGCCCTTTTATGACTTGTGGACTTCAACTCCCAGAATTCCTCAGCCAGCATGCCTGGCTGAGGAATTCTGGGAGTTGAAGTCCACAAGTCATAAAAGGGCCAAGTTTGAAGACCCCTGCACTAGAAATAAGCTTGCATTATCCCTTCAAAAAGCTAAGAAGGATCACGTAGACCAGTTGTTTGTTGATATCAGCAACCTCAATTTCTCGAAAAGTAAGACCAGTCTTCTCTTGGGTGATGATTTCAGGTTCTTAAATGGAATACTATGTCTCTTCACAGTGGAAAGATGGAATGGTGAGTGAGTCATTGTCCCAGGGCCACTAAAAGGCTTTGAACCGTTGTAGGCAATGGCCAAATTCCAGGTTGGGTTCATCTCCCTCCCTAATGGCAACCACAGACAAGCAACTGAGAGAATATGCCAACTCAGCATCTGCTAACAAATAAACATGACGTCTTTCTATTGGTTTAGATGGTTTCACCGTTGTCTTGATTTGCTCTCTCCTGCTTGGCTGCTCAAGCGTGAAGGCATCACAGCTTGCTTCTGATCTTCAAATGCAGAGGAATGTGATGGGGCCAGGGGCTAGCAAGGAATGCATCACCTCAGTCTGCAGTGTACAGTACTCTTGTCTATCAAAGAGCCTGCAAGTAGGTAAGTAGGCATTTTTGAAAGAGCTAAGCGGTCATAGGGAAACATTTGTGCTGCCTGCTGCTCTGCAGGGTGTTTGATTCATACAAACAGAACTTGAATCGCATAATTCAGAGAGGTGATTCTTCCATCTGCAGATTAAAGTGACACTGTCAATTCCAGGAAGCCCAGATCAGATGGGGAGGGGGGGGGAAATGCAGCTGAGAACAAGTGAAAGTCCACCCCCCGTGTGTGATCTACAAAGGCTCTTTCACGAAATCGCATTAGTCTTCTGATGCTACCATTGAAGTCTGCGTCTGCACAGAGCCAGTAACTCTCTTTCGTTTCTTCTTGTAGCTTTAGTGATATGCATTCAGGGTCAAAGGGAAGCAATGAAGGTTACCTTTATTTATCGTATCTTATTCATTCGTTTGTGTTTTAAGTGTTTGTTTTCATCAAACAGCATTGTATTTACACAAAAGTTATGTACAAGGGTGCATCATGTTTCTCTTTCTTCAAAACCTGTACTAGCACAACAGATTCTTGAGACAGGCTGAGGGCTAGGTTTCCCAGTATGGTACCCTGGGCACCAGTAGACCCCCCATTTTCTCCCTTTAGCCTCCAGAGGTCAAAGTGAGATCTGCCCCCGTGCTCTTGACCTTCCAAAGGAGCCTAAAAAACTGGTTCTGCCAAATGATCTGGAATCCTTACGTTCCATACTGGAGGTGGTTAGAATGCAGTATTGCAGGCTGACTCTGCCCACTGCCAGGAGTTCGATCCTGACTGGCTCAAGGGTGACTCAGCTTTCCATCCTTCTGAGGTCGGTAAAAGGAGGACCCAGATTGTTGGCGCCAAGATGCTGACTCTGTAAACTGCTTAGGGAGGACTATAAAGCACCATGAAGCAGTATATAAGTCTACGTGCTATTGCTATTACTAGTGGATTAACAGAAGATTCTACCTCTCCTATATTGCTGCTTTCTTAGCGATCTTTGTTAATTTTAATGACAATATTTATCATTTTAATGGTTTCCATCTTGCAGTTTTTAATCTGTTGTAAGCCGTTGAGAGTCACCTGATAGTAGGATCGATGGCATATAAATTTAGTAAATAAATAAAAGTAAATAAATAACCCATCTGGTTATTGTAGGTGCAACAAAGAATGGAGAATTACAAAATATCCCTCTCCTGAAAATACCTCACACAAGTTCTACAAATATGACATGTTTGTTTGTTTGTTTGTTTGTTTGTTTGTTTGTTTGTTTGTTTGTTTGACTTGTTTATGCCTTTCTCACCTAGAGGTGACTCTGGGTGGCTTGCTAACATTAAAAGTATAATAATAATAATAATAATAATAATAATAATAATAATAATAATAATAATAATAATAATAATAATAATAATAATAATAATAATAATAATAATAATAATAATAATAATAATAATAAAATATTGACATGATAAATATTCACGATAATCATAGTCATAGGCACCCTGGGTGAAATCCCAAAATATCAGAAGCGCCACTTGAGTACCATCGCCATTGACAAATTCAGGATCAGTCAATTGCAAAAGGCAGCTTTGCTCAGAACAGCTTACATCCTGCGACAATACTTTTAACACAATCAAACATCCACATCTGCCTACCCCAGGTCCTTGGGAAGGACCTTGATAGGTGGACAAAAGTGCCAAATCCAGTCCGATTGTCCGGCTGGCTATGCGACAAATCATAGTAATAATTTATGATTAAAAGATTGGGAGGAAGGGAGGAAGGGAGCAAGATGCACACGGGGGTGGGGGGGGAGAGGTGGAATCTTGTCTTACCATCTCAGCTCCTTATTGTTTCAGAAGCTCGCCAAAATATCCTTTAAATTAATTATTTAATTATCCTTCCATTTCTGTCAGGTGAGAGGGAAGCCTGGTCAGAAAATCTGCAAAAAAAACAACAACATTTGCAGGAACTCTTCCTTCCATTGCTCCCCTCTTGTGTTTTTAAGGGGGGGGAGTCTCTCGTGGAATGGAACAAACACAGATTTAATTCTTCAAGCAGCCAGCAGCATTGGGGAGTCTGACATGGGGTGGGGTGTGGGGGGAGATTGTGACCATGTAAAAGCTGAAAATGGAGCCGAAACAGGTAATGAAGACTAAGGTCTGATGAGTATCAGAAGGGGACAAGAGAACTTCAAAGCATTGGTCAGAAAGAATCCACATGAGTGTTTGCTCTTTTTCTGACAGCGACTTTTATCCTGCCTTCCCTTTGAAGGGGATGCAGCTGGAGTGAAATGGAAAGGGAGTTAAAATCAAATCTTTTTCAACATGGACTTTAGCCTGGAGAAATTGCATGCAAAAGGAGGGAGACAATAAAGATAAAAAGAAGTGCCTTTTGATTGTAGGGGAGAAATTCAGGCCTCCATTTCTCTGTAAGTTTTGTGGGGGACCGAGAATGTAGCCAGAGTCCAGCTGTAAATCCAGAAGGGGAGATCTAAGGTCTACAAGGACTAGTTTGTGTAATACCTGTGATAGGGGTTTAAAAACAATTAAATACATAAGTACAGGGCATCATCCCTTTCCACCTGCTACCAGAAGCCACAATGGGGCTACTACATCTTAAGGTTACCCCGTGTTGATATCTTGCTTTTGAATTGTTGTGTTGGAGAAGACTCTTGAGAGTCCCTTGGACTGCAAGGAAATCAAATCAGTCGATCCTAAAGGAAATCAACCCTGATTGTTCTTTAGAAGGACAGATCCTGAAGCGGAAACTCAAATATTTTGACCACCTAACGAGTAGAGAGGACTCCTTGGAAAAGATCCTGGGAAAGATGGAAGGCAAAAGGAGACGGGGACAGCAGAGGATGAGATGGTTAGAGAGTGTCAGCAACGCAATGAACATGAATTTGGGTAAACTCTGGGAGACAGTGGAGGGGGAGGGGTTGGCCTGCTGTAGTCTGTGGGGTTGTGAAGAGTTGGACACAACTTAGCTACTGAACAACAACAATGTATGGCTGTGAGAGTTGGACCATAAGGATGGCTGAGTACCAAAGAATTTGAATTGTGATGTTGGAGAAGGCTCTTGTGAGTCCCTTAGGCTGCAAGGAGATCAGATCGATCCTAAAGGAAACCAGTCCTGAATGTTCTTTGGAAGGACAGATATTCAAACTGAAGCTCAAATACTTTGGCAACCAAATGAGAAAAGTGGATTCCTTGGAAAAGACCCTGGGAAAGATGGAAAGCAAAAGGAGAAGGAGACAGCAGAGGATGAGATAGTTAGATAGTCTCAGCAACTCAATAAACATGAATTTGGGCAAACTCCAGAAGATAGTGGAGGACAGGGGGGGCCTGGTAGAATCATCTTCTTCTGACCAGTCTTGGCCCAGTCTTAGCATTTGAGGGAGCAATCCACAAGAAAATTCCAGGGCTGTTCTAGAGTGAAAAATTGAAAACGCAACCTGGAAGAAGGCCACAGCCAAGCACATCTGTACTGAGGCTGAGAAAATGACACTGGCACATCCATGAAGTCAGCAGGAGTCATGCTCAACTTGAAGGAGTCTTTACCTTACCTCTGGCTAGCAAATTCTCAAGGCTTGCAATTCAATATTCTTCTGCAATGGGATTACCTGAATTATATGCCATTCAGGAGTGAGCCTGAAGCTTAAGCAGATAATGGACTATATTAAGCCTACAGGTGTATTTATTCCCCTGGGATTTGACAAAGAAGCAATTTTCCTCTTCTTTTAACTATATCAAGCTTTATTTGAAGGCTTCTATCAGGACTAGAAGCATTTGAAATGTGGATTTACAGGCGGCTGTTACGTATAAGCTGGGTTGACAAAATCAGAAATGAGGAGGTGATAAGCCGCCTGGGAAAGCCAAGGGAAATCATCAAAACAATTAAAAAACGAAAGTTAGAATATTTCGGACATGTGATGCGACACCCAGAAAAATATGGCATACTCCATTTAATCCTCCAAGGAAAGATTGAAGGCAAACGAGGTCCAGGCAGAAGAAGAACATCATGGCTTCAGAATCTAAGGGACTGGTTTGGACAAAACTCAGCAGCACTTTTTCGTGTGGCTGCTGATAAAAACAGGATCGCCAACATGATCGCCAACGTCCGATAACGGATATGGCAGAAGAAGAAGAAGAAGATCAGAACTAGAAGATCCTTGAGTCTCACACCCTTTTTATTTATTTTTTAATTTGCAGGGATGTAGTTAAGTAGATAATGGGGCATGGTGGCCTAGTGGTTAAGACTCTGAGCTTGTCAACTGGAAAGTTAGCAGTTCAAAATGGGGTGAGCTCCCATTCTTTCCCCAGCTTTCCAACCTAGCAGCTTGAAAGCATGCAAATGCAAGTATATCAATAGGTACCACTTTGGTGGGAAGATAATAGCATTCTGTGCACCTCTGCATATAGTCATGCCAGTCACCATGACTAAAAAAGCATCTTTGGACAACACTGGCTCCCTCAACTAGGAAACGGAGATGAGCACCATCCCCTAGATTCAAACACATCTGGACAGGAGAAACCTTTACCTTCAGTGGAGTAGGTATTTGTGAGTAAAATGGTTGTCTTAAGGTTTTCTTAGGATCAATTTTTCTCATTTTGGAAGAGAGATTAAGGAACCACCCAAAGACAAAAGTTCTCAAAAGTTTGCCTTCTCCCATCATGACATCATCAAACCTTAATTCTTCTGCCTCCCCAGATGAGACAAAAAAGTGAAGTATGACCAATAGACAAAAAGAGAACTGCTCCCCATTGTCTTACTTATGTTAATTTTCATCTTCAGGATGTCAAAAAATAGTTGCAACGCTGTCATAGCACCAAGTAGAAGGGACTCTGGAGAGGACTCTGGAGAGGATAACTGTGAGAGGGATCTCGGAGTCCTAGTGGACAATCACTTAAATATGAGCCAGCCGTGTGCTGCAGCTGCCAAAAAAGCCAACACAGTGCTGGGCTGCATTAACAGAGGGATAGAATCAAGATCACGTGAAGTATTAATACCACTTTACAATGCCTTGGTAAGGCCACACTTGGAATACTGCATCCAGTTTTGGTCACCACGATGTAAAAAAGATGTTGAGACTCTAGAAAGAGTGCAGAGAAGGGCAACAAAGATGATTAGGGGATGGAGGCTAAAGCATATCAGGACGGTTGCTGGAATGGGTATATCTAGTTTAATGAAGAGAAGGACGAGGGGGAATGATAGCAGCCTCCATATCTCAGGGGTTGCCCCAAAGAGGGAGTCAAGCTGTTCTCCAAAGCGCCTGAAGGCAGGACAAGAAGCAACGGATGGAAAACTAGTCAAGGAGAGAAGCAACCTGGAACTGAGGAGAAACTTCCTGACAGTTAGAACAATTAACCAGTGGAACAACCTGCCTCCAGAAGCGGTGAATGCTCCAACACTGGAAGTTTTTAAGAAGAAACTGGACAGCCATTTGTCCGAAATGGTATAGGGTTACCTGCCTGAGCAGGGGGTTGGACTCGATGACCTCCAAGGTCCCTTCCAGCTTTTTTATTATTATTATTATTATTATTATTATTATTATTATTATTAGGATCCAAGGGGGCTTTAAAGGCATCGGCCAACACTGCAGACCTCAGAAGTGTCTTCTTCTCTCCTTTAAAACAATTTGGTGCTTTCACAATTGATGCTCACTTTCCAATTCCCAGACTTGGAGTTATTTGTATATGTAAGTGTTGAATAAAATTGGTGAATGATGCATCAGTATCACAGATATTTCACCAGTACATTTCTTGAAAAAAGGAAGGAAGGATGAGATGGAAAGCCAAAGAATAGTTTGTCTATAAGACAAGGCAGTCAACACGGATACGTCCATGAACTCAAAGATGGATCAAGAAGTAATCCGAAAGTTGCTTTTAGGCACCGGGGTCTGGCTCTGTGGAAAACAATTTTTCCACGAGCTGGAGGGGGCATGATTTCTCACGCTACCTAGATCCCACGTATGCGCAGTTGAAACTTCACTCGCTTGCATGGCCCAGTTCCTAATGGGCCACAAACCAATACCAGTCCACAGACCAGGGGTTGGAGACCCCTGCGTTAGACTACTGCAAAAAACAGTCAAGAAGGCCACCTTGCCCTGTTCTGTAGAATCTGTATTGCAAGTGAGTCAAAATTACAAAGAAAAAATCCTAAGGAAGACAGAAAACCACACACTAACATTTCCTCCACCTTTTTGTCCCTTTTTGGCTTACTTGACAAATCACTTTGATCTATCGTTGACTTCCCAATGGAAGGCTGCCCTTATGTCTTTGCCAACTTTCCAAAACCAGTTTATCAGAAGCGAAGCCTTCCCCCCCCCCCCCGTTTCATTCCTTTGGGGTGATTTGAAACATTGAGATAAAACAGAGAGTTGCTCTTCCCTTTCTTTTCAGTAATTTCTCTGTTTGTATCTCCTTAAGAATACTTAGAGGTCAAGACAAGATCCCTGTGGCTTCTTTCTAATATATCCTGATTATGTATTACATATAAGTGGGAATGCCAAGACCAGAAAAAAAGGAATATGTATGTACTGTAAGCCAATATGAGAAGCGGTGATTGGCTCATTTCCGATACTTTTCAAACAATTTGCCAACAGATGTAACTTCCAACATCTTCCTGTGGTTAACTAAAAAAGAACCCTAATGGGTTTGGATTTTCAGTCAGAATGGCGGAAATGATTCCATTCACTGGTGGGCGGGAAGCTACCTGAGAACAGGTTTATGAGTCAGCCAGCTCTCCTCGTTCAATGCCCAACTGTGCATTTTTTTTCTTTTTTTATAAATAGCTCATAGTCGAGATCAATGTGCTCCTCAAGTTGGCCTTTGTTCCAGTCGATGGGTTGGAATGCACGATGAACTTTTATTTTCTAAACCAGTTTTTTAAATCAGGTTATCTGGCAGTAGGAGAAGAAAAGATACAGGTACTCGTTTAGGATGATGATTTTCAAAGAAGAGGGAAATTGTTTGGCCTCCTCCACAGATTTGTGGCTCCAATTTAGTGTTGTAGGCAAGCTGGTACCCTTTTTTGTTGCTTAGACTTCCAACTCTCACAGTTTATTATCCTTGGCTAGAAAGGCTTTGGTTGGTATCTGGAGGGCAGTGAGTTGATTTTGCAGTCGTCCCCAGGGCTTCCAGAAATTCTGGGTAAGATGGCACATTCACGCTCAGACAAACATCAAATTTGAACAAGAGGCACGTAATCATGTTCTCCTTGGTCAGGAGAAGGAGGAAAAACTTGTAATTGCTAGGAGACCCATCAGACACAGTGGTCTTCATTAACAACAGGGTGTATTAATGCAGAGGTCCCCAACCTTTTGGGCACCAAGGACTAGTTCCATGGAGAGAGGTTTTTCCGCGGCCCGGAGGGGGTGTGGTTTTGTGTGCTTCCTGCATCCTGCGGATGGGGCGTTGCTTGTTTGTGCGGACCGGTTGCTGGCAGGCTGCGGCCCGGTACTGGTCCATGGACCGGGGATTGGGGATCCCTGTATTAATGCACAGCAGGACCAGGCATGTGAATTACAGAGTCCGTCATCAGATCCAAGTTAGAATATGTGGACACTTCAGTCCCCAAGAAAATTCTTGACTGTGTCTTCATGGAACAGGATTAGCAGGAGGGGCAGAAATGGGAGAGGGTAGAGAGGGGAAGAGTTCAGTTGACCAAGTGTCCACCTCCTTGCCTAATTAAGTCTTCATGAACTTGGGATGACTTCTGCAAGAGGTCCATAAAAGCCGATGCAAGGCTTCCCAAAGTTCAAAGCTACAGCATACATCATTTTTATTTAAACCTCCTGACAGTCCGTCCCCCCCCTTATAGGTGCAGAGCCATTAAGTGCCACTTAAATCTCTTCCTGGATGTCTTGTTAGAAATATACTGGAATAAGACGCTAATGCTGACTTCGCTAAGATCAATTATAAATCTCACCTGCCTTTCCTGGTCGGTCCCTTCCTGACTGACACAAGAGGGACACAAGAGGGACACAAGAGGGAACCCTCCACTTTGCCAGGGTGAAGGATTATCCAACATTATTTTGTCTATCTGAAACCAGCCTTCAGTGAAACCAGAAAAGAAATTCATTCTTTGACAAAGAGACACTTGACAAAAAATCTGATCAGAAAATAAATCTACCATCTTAAAGTCATTTCCCAGTTGCTCAGTTTAGTTGTTCAGTTGAAGAAAGCACTCTTATGCTTAGCAATACAGTGATCTCTTTTGCTGGGTATTAATATTAGTACCACTTTATAACGCCTTAGTAAGACCACACTTGGAATACTGCATCCAGTTTTGGTCACCGCAATATAAAAAAGATGTTGAGACTCTGGAAAGAGTGCAGAGAAGAGCAACAAAGATGATCAGGGGACTGGAGGCTAAAACATATGAGGAATGGTTGCAGGAATTGAGGGACTCTCCAGGTATTTTTGAATCAAAGTTCCACTATCTCCAGCCATGGCATGCAACAGTGCAGCTTTGGTGAAATCTGTAGGGAAAAATGTCAAGAATAATTCATTTTGAGAAGATGAATGCCTGTCTTTTACCAAATTCAGAGAGAGGAGACTGTATAGAACAAAGGATAACAGAGTTGGAAAGGACTTGGAGGTCATCTAGTCCAAACCCCTGCTTGAGCAGGAGACCCTATATCATTTCATACAAATGGCTGTCCAGTCTCTTCTTGAAAGCCTCTAGTGATGGGGCATCCACAACTTCTGAAGGCAAGCTATTCCATTGGTTGATTGCTCTCACTGTTAGGAAATTTCTCCTTAATTCCAGGTTGCTTCTCTCCTTGATTAATTTCCATCTATTGTTTCTTGTTTTGCCTTCAGGTTGACCCCCTCTTCTTTGTGGCAGCCCCTCAAGCATTGGAAAACTGCTATCACATCTCCCCTAGTCCTTCTTCTCACTAGACTAGACATGCCCAATTCCTGCAACCATTCTTCATATGTTTTAGCCTCCAGGCCCCCTAATCATCTTTGTTGCTCTTCTCTGTACACTTCCCAGAGTCTCAGCTAACTGTAGTCTGAATGCTTTTGCTGGAATGTTGGAAATGAAGAAGGCAAGAAAGCCTGAACACATGGACGGGTCCCAATCTTAGATCCCATATGCTTCGCATCATGCCAACAAGTCTTTGCAAGAAATTTTTAAGACATTTGCTGACTTTCCTCTGAATATTGTGATTTGCCTGCTGAAATCATTCCACACACACCCACTCTCCGGGGAAGCAAGTGTTACAATGTTTTGTTTTTATCGGATAATTAACAGGGCCTTCCTCATTTGGAAATCATAGCGAGAGAACCAGACTTCCTTGCTCCTGACCAACGCTCTTAAGTTGCTTCACTGATTCTCTGTCTAAAGGCATAACACTTGAGGAAGGATGGCTCCCATCTAGAGAGAGAAAGGTTTAAAAACTGTGACAGAATGGAAAAGTCATTGCTAATATAAAACTGATGCCAGAAACAGCAAGACGTGCTAGAGATAAATGAGAATGGTTTTTAACAATTAGAACCTCTCAAGATTCTAATTTTATTAACCCTTTAAAACCCTGAACAATGCAGAAGTCAAGGCAAAATCGTGGTGGTACAGTGGTTAGAATGCAGCCTTGCAGGCCTTCTCTGCCCATAGCCTGGAGTTCAAGCCTCAAGGTCTCAAGGTTGACTCAGCCTTCCATCCTCCTGAGGTCGGTAAAATGAGGACCTAGATTGTTGGGGGTGATATGCTGACTTTGTAAACCACTTAGAGATTGCTGTAAAGCACTGTGAAGTGGTATATAAGTCTAAATGCTATTGCTATTGCTATTTCTCATCCAGCCAAACACCAAACTCACCAATCAGAAAGAATTCTTGACGCCAATTCCAATTCCAAAACTGAAACTACATCATACTGCCGGGCAAAAGCTTCCATTTTGGAAAACAGCCATGACTTCTCCCTTCCCAAGCAAGCAAGCAACCAAATTTAACATTTGCCTAAGCTAGACAGCCTTGAAGACACAAGATACAAATTTTCCATGGGAACAGTGTCATGGCTGAGGTCATAGACACAGATTAGACAGGGTGATGGAGAGCTTCCAGACAGGTACAAAGAGATATAGATTGTAATAGATTCTCTCCCAAAACTTTCTGAGAAGAAGCAAGAATCTGTAAATCAGGGGTCTTCCAACTTTGCCCTTTTATGACTTGTGGACTTCAACTCCCAGAATTCCTCAGCCAGTGTGCCTGGCTGAGGTATTCTGGGAGTTGAACTCCACAAGTCATAAAAGGGCCAAGTTGGAAGACCCCTGCTGTAAATCCTCTAATTTTGAAAGCTCTACCAATAGATTGGTCGAGATATGAACTGTTTTGTACAACTTAACTGACTTGTTAGACCTAAGCTAACTTAGCATGAGCTAATAAAGATTAGGAACTATATTCGTGTCATATGCTAAACTTAGCATTGGTTTGCTAGATTGTGATTTAGTAAATTGCACAAACCCAGTCAAATAGGCAAATTTATACTTAGTATAAATTCATATAAAGAACGGTTGCAGGAATTGAGTATGTCTACTTTAATGAAAAGAAGGAGTAGGGGTGACATGATAACAGTGTTCCAATATTTGAGGGGCTGCCACAAAGAAGAGGGGGTCAACCTATTTTCCAAAGCACCAGAAGGCAAGACAAGAAGCAATGTACGGAAACTAATCAAAGAGAGAAGCAATCTAGAACTATGGAGAAATTTCCTGACAGTGAGAACAATTAACCAGTGGAACTTCAGAAGTTGTGGGTGCTCCAACATTGGAAGCTTTTAAGAAGAGACTGGACAGCCATTTGTCCGAAATGGTATAGAGTTTCCTGCCTAAGCAGGGGGTTGGATTAGAAGACCTTCAAGGTCCCTTCCAACACTGTTATTCTATATTCTATTCAAAGTATACCTTGCAAATCCAAAATATTTATTAATTCTGTATCCAGGTTAACTATATAGTATGAACAGCCAAAAAGAAGAAGTAAAGAAAGAACAAGACAATGGAGAGAACACGTTATTGCAAATCTAGTCCTTAAGGAAATTAAAGAGGCATGCACATATCCAGCATACTAAATTCAAATAATTTTACAATATAAAGGGAATCTTCTCTTCCCCAAAGAGGGCCCTCTTTCTGACCTGGAAAGGGTTTAGCATAGATTCAGACAATGTAATGTAGACTCAGCTGGGTCTTGATTAGAGGTAGACAATTTGGTCTCCTCCAAATGTTTTGAACTAGAGTTTCTGTCTATGAAAACATCATGGCAAATAGCAAAGTTCCAGAGTTCCAAAAATCTGGATGATACTTAGTTGTGAAGTTTGGGGCAGATCATATGACCAGAGATTTTTCATATCAAGCTTGTTTGTATCATAACAAGTGTTATAAATCTGACACTAATGTTGTAAGATTTTGGAACCATTATGCCAGGTGGGAATTCTGGAATTGGGAGAAAATATGAAATATGATGGGAAATATGGGAAGTTCCAAGTTAAGAAAAGTTGCTTTCTAAGAGGCCATCTTGAAAGAGCAATTCAACAATATTAGAGCATAGAATAATAGGGTTGGAAAGGACCTTGGAAGTCTTCTAGATCAACTCCCTGCTCATGCAGAAGACCCTATACCAGTGGTGGCGAACCTATGGCACGCGTGCCAGAGGTGGCACTCAGAGCCCTCTTTGTGGGCACGCGTGCTGTCGCCCCAGAAATGGCAATGGTCCCTCTTCAACCAGCCGCCCGAGGTCCCACGTGGCCAGATGCATCCTGGCACGGCTGGTTTCCCTTCCCCCTATCCTCCTGGCCTCACATGCTCTCCTTTTCCCGGGCACAACCCACTACATCGCTTCCTCAGCTGTCGGCCAGCTGTCCAGCTCAGAGGTGGCTTCTCTGAACTGCTGGCGGTGGGCTGTGGAACCCCAGAGTGCGCCGGCCGAGGAGCTGGCAGGCTGTGGCTGCAGACGGACACCGTCGGCCCCCATGTGCTCGCTGGCCTCTGTGTGTGGGGGCCGATGGTGTCAGGCAGCAGCTGCCCCGGCCCCTGCCTCACCTTGCCCCGCAGCAATGGTATCCCCGCCCTGCCTCACCTCGACTCACCCCACAGGATGAGCCTCCTGCCCACCGCCCCACCTGCCAGAGATCCCCTGGATCTCCCCCAACCCTGCCCACAGGCGTCCTTCCCCATGAGCAACATTGAGGTGACCACGCCCACTTTGGCCACACCCACCCAGTCTGCCATGACCACCACAGCCACGCCCACCCAGTGGGCCACGTCCCACCTGGCACCCGGCGATAAATCAGTGGGTTTTGGGTTGCAGTTTGGGCACTCGGTCTCTAAAAGGTTCGCCATCACTGCCCTATACCATTCCAGACAAATGGCTATCTAATTTCTTCTAGAAAACCTCCAGAGAGGTTTTTCATATTTTCTCCCCTTTCTCAAAAAAATAAAAAAAATAAAATAAAAATATCACAAGGCAGCAGGTTTCCTTCTCCAGCCCAAAACTGTACATCTCTTGTCAACCCAACTGGCAACAGAAGGAATCCATCTTGTGCTCTTGAACCAGCTATGGTTTCAATCGGTAAAAACAGCATTCTTCTCTGTTATGTGGATTGCAGGAATATCTGGGCAGCAAAGTTTATCTTAAACCAGGGGTAGGCAACCTTGGCTCTTTTATGACTCGTGGACTTCAACTCCCAGAATTCCTGAGCCAGCATGTTGAAAACCCCAATATTGTGTTTTGAAATCATTTTGGATATTTGTATTAGGCCGGGGAAAAGGTTGGGGGGGAAAGGAGAGTTCCTTTTAAATTATTTGGTTTTTTTTGGGGGGGGGGGATTTCAAATAAATGAATCAAAGGAGGAAAGATCAAAAGAGTGATGGGAAATTTATTGGAAGGAGATTAAATTAATTCAGTCTGAATGTGTCTAGAAACATCTCCTGAACCTATAAATATTATAGTATTATATACAGTATTTTGTCTCTCATGGTAACCAGGCAGATGCTTGGGGATGCTCACAAGTAGGAGATGGAAAGGGGGGGTGGGGAATTCTGACCTCTTGGGATTAAAAATTTCTTTCTGATTTGAAGTAGGGGACATTAAAAGATTGCAGTACATTTTCACTCAAGGTCTGCTGGCTAGCTACTGCCATATCATTTACAATGAAGATGTCCAGAGGGTTTTGCTCACTTATTCCTATTTAGCTCATCCCGGCATCCATGCTTAGTGATCTGCCTGGAGGATTACTTTGAAAATTCTGCACAAATGTCCTTAGGACTCTGCTATGTTATTTGATCCTCCAGTCTGCAAAGCATCCTGCAGTTTGCAACCCTACTGGGAAACTCCACGAGTAACATATGTTGCATGAATAAAAAGGGGAATAAATAGAAAAAATAATAGGGATCTTCCAACAGAAAAAGCAGTTGTGTGTTCTAATTCTATGTGGAGCTGAATCTCCCTTTGAATCCAGTTCTCAGATCCAATCCTCAGATAAATTTGATGTGTCATACAGAACCAAGTGCTTTAAACCAGCTCAATGAGCTGATGAATTTTTGCATATGCAGAAACACACTTCAAAAAAAAAAACACTCTGCAATTTCAAATCAATCTGCTCTGATAATTGGAAGTGAGTATTTGAAGCAAAGCACAAACTGGATTAAAAAAAAAACATTTGAAACACATGCTTATATTGGATCAAGGCTGATACAGCCAATACTAAGACATACTCTTTTCTACTTTGGACACAATTTGCATTAATAATACATTTTATTTTTAAAAGAGGGTATCTCTGTTAATGAATGAGAAAGGAGGAGAATATTCTCCTGCGATAGATGAATAGATAGGGTGGATGGATACATGATAGACCAGGGGTCTTCAAACGTGGCCCTTTTATGACTTGTGGACTTCAACTCTCAGAATTCCTCAGCCAGCATGATAGACAGATAGACATATATGGAATCCTTGATGCTCTCTGAGCTTAGTTGTTCATTTGCCTGACTAGGTAATATCATCAGTGCCTCATCAGGGCAATGATGATGTTACCTATCTACTTGGGTAATGAAATGTCTGTAAGCCAACAACCAAGCTCAGAGACCAGCAAGGACCCCACAGTTCAACCTGACCTACAGAGATTCTCTTATATGAGAGATGATAAATGATAGATCGATGATAGACAGACAGATAGACAAATGAGATAGATGATATATAGATGATAGATATATAGACTGAAATATAATGACAGACAGACAGACAGATAGATAGATAAATAGGCAAAAGAGATAGATAGATAGATAGATAGATAGATAGATAGATAGATAGATAGATAGATAGATAGATAGATAGATAGATAGATAGATAGATAGATAGATAGATAGATAGATAGATAGATAGATAGATAGATAGATAGATAGATAGATAGATAGATAGATAGGCAAAAGAGATAGATAGATAGATAGATAGATAGATAGATAGATAGATAGATAGATAGATAGATAGATAGATAGATAGATAGATAGATAGATAGATAGATAGATAGATAGATAGATAGATAGATAGATAGATAGATAGATAGATAGATAGATAGATAGATAGATAGATAGATAGATAGATAGATAGATAGATAGATAGATAGATAGATAGATAGATAGATAGATAGAGTGAAAACAATTAATCCATGGAACGGCTTGCCTTCAAAAGTTGTGGATGCTCCATCACTGAACGTTTTTAAGAAGAGACTGGACAGCCATTTCCCAGAATGGTATAGGGCAGGGGTGTCAAACCTGCAATGTCACATGACGTGTCGCACTTTTTCCCCATTGCCGGCAATGGGGTGGGCACAGTTTTGTTGTGACGCATCCGGCCCGTGGACCGGCAGTTTGACACTCTTGGTATAGGGTCACCTGCTTGAGCAGGGGAGGGGGGGGGGAATAGAAGACCTCCAAGGTCCTTTCCAACCCTATTGTTCTATGTTCTACTGAATCCAGTAATTCATTTTTTCAGGTTCATTGACTTTCAAATAGTAGAACCAACATGCCCTAGTGTTTCTATTCTCACTAAATAGAATCCCATTAATTGTACCTCATTGGGGATAGAAGGGATAATTGTGTTCTCCAAAAGGAAGCCCCTTGCATTCTCTGTACACCATCTGGGAACAGCAGTTCCCTTCTTGCAAAATATGTAAAAATATGGACTCCCTTAAGGAATTGCTTGTGGTGCATCTGCTCTTTTCTCTCTTCTCATCCCACCACCATGCTAATGGATTTTAAATTCAGCACATGAGGTTTATAAAATATGTGTACGGTGTGTGTGTGAAGGGGGTGTGGATTAACTGAAAACATTTGTGTAAATTGCTTGTTCACATATAAAATATCACAAAGATAGGAATAGTCCCAGATGTGGATGCCTTTTTAGCTCCAGGAGATTGAAAAGAAACAAATATAGTAAGGGGAGTGGGGCAACACCTTCTACCAGCTGCTTGATGATATGGATCGTCAACAAGCCTGTCTTTCCAAAAAAAAAAAAAAAAATTGCACAGCTGTGGCAAACTTATCGGCTGCATCTCATAAATGCTGGAGAAACGTCAGCATCAGGTAGAAAAATGCTCTTGCTTTCTTATGTCATTTTCATTCTTGTGGTGTTTTAGAATTCTGGAGTCTTTGGTGCTCTCTGAAGTTTATTGTTTTCTTGCAGACATTTCATTACCCAACTAGGTAACATCATCAATGCTAGAAAGGAGTGGGTTTTGCTCTTTATGTACAAATTGTTTGCCTTGCCAATGTGGGAGTGTGCTTGGTCTCTTTGGTAGTTCCTTGAGTAGGAAACAATCAATCCGAATAGAGCGGGAAGGGACCTTGGAGGTCTTCTAGTCCAACCCCCTGCTCAAGCAGGTGACTCTAAACCAGGGGTTTTCAAACTTGGCCCTTTTATGACTTGTGGACTTCAACTCCCAGAATTCCTCAGCCAGCATGCCTGGCTGAGGAATTCTGGGAGTTGAAGTCCACAAGTCATAAAAGGGCCAAGTTTGAAGACCCCCTACCCTAAACCATTTCATACAAATGGCTGTCCAGTCTCTTCTTAAAAACCTCCAGTGATGAAAGCACCCACTACTTCTGGTGGCAAGCTGATCCACTGGTTAATTGTCCTCATTTGTTAGGAAGTGTCTCCTTAATTCCAGTTTCCATCCATTGCTTCTTGTCTTGCCTTCTGATGCTTTGGAAAATAAGTGGCAACCTCTAAAATACTGGAATACTGCTATTATGCTACTTACATGTAATTAGGGAACTTTTGAATTAGGGAACTTTAGCTGTTTAACTTTACTCTCTGGGCTTGATTATTTTCTTGCAGACATTTCATTGCCCAACTAGGTAACGGCATCAGTGCTGTTGCATTGGTGTTTATCTATCAGTGCAATATTATCTTCTATTTGTTTTAGGATTTCTTTAGGATTTCTCTGAATGGTAGTGCTGTGCCTATTGCATTGCTGTAAAGGAATAGAAGGCTTGTTTCTGTCTTTCGGTTCTTACACCCCAGATATCCTGGTCTAAAAAGTTCCCCCATGGTAGCTTATTGGAACTATGAGGAGCCCAGGAAGAGACCTGGTGAGACACTATGGTTAAATCAGTTTAGTGTCAGGTTAAAATTGGAGGTTTTCAAGAAAAGATTGGGCAAACATTTGTCCAGAATGATATAGGATTTCCTGCTCAAGCAGGGGGTTGGACTAGAAGATCTTCAAGATCCCTTCCAACTCTATTATTCTATGACTTCTAAATCATAAAATGGTTCAGTTGCCTTTGATTTAGAGGTTAATGTAAATCCAGTCGACTGTAGTTTATTTAACAAACAATATTTTCCTGCAAACCATGCCATTCCCTTGACCTCAAAAAAAGTGCACTAAACCTGTACACACTCTGCAGACAATAGGAAGCAATTACTTTTCCATCCAAGTGGAGACAAATTGCAAATAACAACAGCAACAACTATTAAAATTAAATGAATGAAATGACGATCCATTACTTTCACTTCCATTACAGACATGGAAAGCAATTTAATAAATAAGTTTAGTGTCAGGTTAAAACTGGAGGTTTTCAAGAAAAGATTGGGTAAACATTTGTCCAGAATGATATAGGATTTCCTGCTCAAGCAGGATGGATGGGCTCAGAGGATATTTTGGGAGCAGCTCAACTCCACAGCCAACTGAACACATATCTCGTACTCCAGGGATGGGGAACTATGGGTCTTTTATGTGACGTGATTGAGTTTGACCCCTGTGTTCTATAGTATCTCTGTGTGTCTGTATCTGACTGTCAATTTGTCTGTGTGTTTATACAATATGTCTCCCCTTGTGTGTATGTGTGTCAGTTAATAAGGACAAGAAACAATGGTTGGAAACTGATCAAAGAGAGAAGCAACCAGGAATTAAGGAGAAACTTCCTAACAGTGAGGACAATTAACCACTGGAACAGCTTGCCTCCAGTGGAACAGCTTGCCTCCAGAAATCGTGAGTGCTCCCTCACTGGAGGTTTTTAAGAAGAGACTGGGCAGTCACTTATCTGAAATAGTATAGGGTCTCCTCTTGAGCGGCGGGCTGGACTAGAAGACCTCCAAGGTCCCTTCCAGCTCTATTCTATTCTATTCTATTCTATTCTATTCTATTCTATTCTATTCTATTCTATTCTATTCTATTCTATCAATCAGAATAGAGCTGGAAGGGACCTTGGAGATCCTCTAGTCCAACCCCTGTTCAAGCAGGAGACCCTATGCCATTTCAGAAAGGTGACTGTCCAGTCTTTTCTTAAAAACCTCCAGGGATGAAGCACCTACAACTTCTGAAGACAAGCCATTCCACTGGTTGATTGTTCTCACTATAAGGAAATTTCTCCTTAGTTCCAGGTTGTTATCGCAGTCTGTAGACACAGATCATCTTTTACTCATGAGGGAAAAAAGCTGCTGGAATAAAATAATAGTATCTTTTAAGCAATGATAATATATGGCATGCTAGACAAACCATATTTCACAGAAAAAAAGAGTTATCTCCAAAAGATATGTAAGTGATTAGTTTGTTGCAATGAATGGGCTTGAAAGAAAGGCCCCTTAAGAATTTGCCTTATGGTCATAAATTAATGTTCAGTAAAAGATGGGTTATGTAATCGGCCTCTATCAGGTCAATCCCTTTTAATATGCATTTTTATTGCTGCCACTGAATAAGGAAAGTACTGAAAGGAGGAGGAGGAGGATTCCCTGTTATAGTCTACGTGTAGATATCACTAGAGCCAAGATCTGTAAAAAAAAAGAAAAAAAAAGTCTGGCATAATTTGGGCCATATGTGACACAATCCAGCTTGGCTGAGTATGAAAAATGCAGCCCGCAAGAATGGCTGTCTCCAAAGGGATGTGCAGGGTCAGAGGACAAGGTCCTGAAGCTAATGAGTGACTTTAAAGGGCAATTGGCAAAAGTTGGAAAAAATAACTTTTGATCCTCTGAATTAGAGGACCAGCACATTAGAGAGAAAGCTTAACTAAAACATTTCTGTGAAATTTTAAATGAACAATCTTCCCACCTCATGGAAGATTATATAGGAGTACTCCATCGTGCTTTGCAGCCCTCTCTAAGTGGTTTACAAATATCAGATATTGCCCCCAACAATTTGGGTGCTCATTTTACCAACCTCAGAAGGATGGAAGGCTGAGTCAACCTTGAGCTGGTCAGGATCAAACTCCTGGCAGTGGGCAGAATTAGCCTGCAATACTGTATTCTAACCACTGCACCACCATGAATATATTTTCAGGGAAGCATATTGGAAGATGGTTTTAAAATTGGAGGAAGAAACATCGATAATTTGTGTTATATTGGTGATATTATTCTGACAGCTGAACATGCCAATGAAATGCAAACTCTAGTAATGAAAGTCAAGAGGCACAGTGGAAAAAATGAAGTTATGATTAAATATGAAAACTAAAAATAGATACAACATCCAGTCTTAGAACTGATATTAAAATGGTGATCACTTTTGCCTTTTTAAGATTCACTGTTAACAATAAAGGAACCAGCAGTCAAAAATATGCTATAAGCTGGCACTTGGCAAAGTAGCAATGGGAGCCTTGGGGGGGGGGGGAATATTCAGATGCCATCATGTATCTATATCTAAAGTGATGACAATCATGCAGGCAATAGTTTTCCATGTGATGTTTTATGGAAGTGAATGTTATAACAGTAGGGTATTGTACAAAGAGTATTGATGCTTTTGAATTTTGGTGTAAGTCTCTTAAGAATACCATGGATAGCCAAGAAAACAAACAAATGAATCATAGAACAAATAATTTCAGAGCATCCAGTCGTGACACAAATTACCAGGCTTAAAGGACTTATGGACTTGAGGTGGGTGCTGTTGAAAGGACCAGGTTGGAGACAGATCATGCTGGTTAAATACCAACCTGGTTAGTTAACCAGGTTGAACACCCTTCCCTCAACACCCCTTTCTCAATGGGGGGGGGGCAGTCTACAACACAGCTCTTGCACCTGTTCCAAGAAATTCCACAACCAATTGATTAGGGTGACCCTGAGGGCACAAATAAACCCCCAAGTGGCCTCAACGGCTCTCAGAGAGAGTGCTAACGACCAGATGACTGCAAAGAAATACTATCCTTCCAACCCCCCTCACCATTCTATCAGAACCTATCCAGTGGTAGGATTCAGATATGTGAACAACCAGTTCTCTTTGTGGATGCCGCTTCCGGAAGTCCATTCTGGGCCTGGGCAGCAAAAAATTAGCTACCGGTTCTGCCGAAGTGGTGTGAACTGGCTGAATCCCACCACTGAACCTATCTTTCCATCGTCCCGCCATCAGAACTGATGAAGCTTCTTGGATCAGAAGCGAAACATTTTCTTCTTCCTCCTCAAGTAAAAAACAGTCCAGTTGCTTCTTGAAGGAAAAAAAAGCCTCTTTGAGACAACTATAATCTGGATGACTGAGAATCTTCAGAGACAAATCTGAAAAAGGGTTTGCTACTGAAAATTGCATGTAAACAGTGATAGTTATAATAAAAGGAAAACTTACATTAGGAACATGTATGTTTCAAAAGTCTGCTTTGGAAGAATTGAATGTCGACTAACACAATATCCCTAGCCAACCAAAATAAGTAAACTTTATCGTTATTATAGCCATTGACCAGGATTTAATACATTTTTTTTGTTAAAGGTTTACAGATCTCAAATTCAGTTACCTAAACATTTCTGAGCAGTTGATAGAAATAACATCGATAAGATATCCTATAAATACAAGTGGTAGAATACTAAAAAAAAAAGTACTTCAAATTGATTGACTAAATTATGAAGTTACTTTGCGAATATAATATTAAAATACCAAATTACTCAACGATTAAGTGAATTGGCATATGTATATAACCTTATTACTGTCAGTGACCAGTAACATATGAGAGAAAGACATAAAGATATAAAAAAGCATAAAAAGCTTAAGATAATTCTGCATAGTTATAAAATCCTAATATTAGAGAATATTTTCTTACATAAAGCAATGGCAGCTGAAACTAATTCTGTCACTCTTCTGGAGCTGTGGCTTCGATAATAAAAATGAAGTGATTTGCTTTAAAAATCACATCATAGCTTTCATAACTGCAGACTGCAAAATACCCAGGATTTTTTTAGTGATCAGCACTTCCTTAGCTACAGAGATATGAATCCTCTTATTTAAAATACCCTGGGCTTCTTCCGTGGCTTTGAGATTGTCCAAATGTAGGAATTAGTGTCAGATTTGTTTTTCCTGCCAGGTCTCATTTCATTAGAGGAAAGAAAATTTGCTGTTGAAATTCCTTGCAAAAAAGAAAAAAAAAATTGAGGTGAATTGTCACAGTAGCCTGTTCTTCTGCATGTCTGAAGAATGAGATGGTGAAGGGATGGGTGTGAATGTTCCACCTTTCTTGAATCTGCTGCAATATGCACTGTTTTTATGTTTTTTTTAACTGTAACAATAAAAGTGTAACAGAGTTGGAAGGGACGTTGGAAGTCTTCGATGCAACCCCCTGCTCAAACAGGAGCCCTATACTATTCTGGACAAATGGAACTGATCAAGAGGCTTGTATGACTATGTTTGTTGCTGCCATGGGAGATGGATGTTTCTCAGGAGGTCTATATTATCTATCTATCTATCTATCTATCTATCTGTCTGTCTGTCTGTCTGTCTGTCTGTCTGTCTGTCTGTCTGTCTGTCTGTCTGTCTGTCTGTCTGTTTGTCTGTCTGTCTGTCTGTCTGTCTGTCTATCCATCCATCCATCCAGTGGTGGGATTCAAATATGTGAACAACCGGTTCTCTGTGTGGATTCCGCTTCTGGAAGTCCATTCTGGGTCTGGGCAACAAAAAATTAGCTACTGGTTCTGCCGAAGTGGTGTGAACCGGCTGAATCCCACCACTCACTCACTCACTCACTCACTCACTCACTCACTCACTCACTCACTCACTCACTCACTCACTCACTCACTCACTCACTCTATCTATCTATCTATCTATCTATCTATCTATCTATCTATCTATCTATCTATCTATCTATCTATCTATCTATCTATCTATCTATCTAATCTCTATCTCTATATCTATCTCTATCTCTATCTCTATCTCTATCTCTATCTATCTATCTATCTATCTATCTATCTATCTATCTATCTATCTATCTATCTATCTATCTATCACCTCCTGGAGCCATTGTATCTCCTGGATAGCCATATATTCTAATTCCATTTAAATAAATAAATATAAATATATCAAAGTATGACCATTAGTAAAATTGCTACATTATGAAAACTGTGGAACAGAATGCAATGCCTACAATTGCCCTTTTCATAGAATCCTAGGGCTGGAAGGGACCTTGGAAGCCTTCTAGTCCAACTCCCTGCCCAGGGCAGAAGACCTTATACCATTCCAGACAAATGGCTGCCCAATCTTTTCTTGAAAACCTCCACTGATGGAGCACCCACAACTTCTGGAGGCGCGCTGTTCCACTGATTAGTTCTTCTCTGTCAGGAAATTTCTCCTTAGTTCCAGGTTAGAGTTCTCTTTGATAAGCTTCCACCTGTTACTTCTTGTCTGGCCCTCAGGTGCTTTGGGGAAGAGGTCCACCCCGTCTTCTCTGTGACAGACCCTCATAGAAGTACCAGAAGACAGTTATCATATCATCCTTAATCCTTCTCTTTGATAGGCTACAGTGGCCAGGGGTAGGCAACCTTGGCTCTTTTATGACTCGTGGACTTCAACTCCCAGAATTCCTGAGCCAGCATGGGGGAACTATGGCCCCCTCATGACTCGTGGACTTCAACTCCCAGAATCCCTGAGCCAGCCATGCTGAGGGGAAAGGGAGAGGTTTCCATGCTGAGCCATGCTGGCTCAGGAATTCTGGGAGTTGAAGTCCACGAGTCATAAAAGAGCCAAGGTTGCCTACCCCTGGGCTACACATATATAGCTCTCCAACACCATCAGTAAGAATGGAAGCTTTCCCATCAGAAGATAACTTATCATGAGAACACCTAGAATTTGTTTTCACCCAGAGATAAAACATAATTCAGACGTATTATAATCTTTCCTTCTTTTCTCCCCTTTCTTTCTTCCTTTTCTCTTCTAATACAAAAAAATGCCAAAACCACCACAAAGAGAAATTGGACACGAAATTCTCAAGCACACTGAGAAAATGGCAGAAAGCAATTGCTTTTATGCAAGGAGAGAGGATGTTTCAAAAAAAAATGGCAAGACAGATTTCAAATCAGCCTTAATGGGAACCATCTGCTAATTCCACAGAGCCATCTTGGTTCATCATAACTTTTCTTGGCTTGTCCTGCTTTTTTTTTTTTTTTTTTTATAATCCCCCAACTCCACTTAGAGACCAGCAAAATTGCAAAGCACTTACTTTTCTTTGGAACATATATTATTCTTGTGTTACTTAATCCACAACTGGAAAGTTGTCAGATAAAATTCTCTCCTTTCTATAATTCTGAATTTAATTTGCAATTCCCAATTTAAATGCTAATGAATTTGTCACCTTTTAGAATGGGGTTCTTAGAGACGTGCAAAGCTTTGCAAGTATGGGTAAGTTTTCTTTGGTTTTTCAGATTTCAAATTGTTGTGTTTTTGTTTCTTTGTCTCTTGCTTGACTTTCAGTTTTACTTAGTTCATTTGGAAGAAATATTCATTTTTTCCAGATTTTAATTTAATTTATTCCACCCTCTACATTTGACTCAGTACAAATCTAGAGTATAATTCCAAATTAGATGATTAGTTTTTTTTAGTTTTCCAGTTATCTGGTACATGTTAGAAAACTTTTTTTTCCTAATGAACCAAATATCTTTGTTCACCACACTGAATTTTTAACACATAAAGAAATTCAACAAAAAGTAGCAGAAATGATATCAAGGTTTTGTCTTGTAGCTTTTAGGAAAACAGGCCAACTCATCCTGGGAACCAAATGTTGAATCCCACTTCAAGAATCCAAAGTTATCTGCCTGTCAGTCTCCCATGAATACCAAATAGGAACCATGGCAAGATGAGATAATTCTACTTAATTATAAAGGTACATTAACAGAATCTTGCAAGTCTGAAAGTAAAAATCTCCTACCATCACAGACCCCAAAATAGGCTGGGTTCCTTCTCAGCTTCTTTCTCCAGCCATTATGCAGCTGTGGGCTATGCCCTCTCTTATCTGATGATTCCCTTGAAAGTATCACCCTCCACTCCCAAGGTCTTTTTCACATGCCATTACATCACTGTGGTGGTGCAGGGATTAGAATGCAGCATTGCAGGCTAACTCTGCCCATTGCCAGGAGTTCGATGCTGACCGGCTCAAGGTTGACTCAGCCTTCCATCCTTCCGAGGTCGCTAAAATGAGGACCTCAGATTTTTGGGGGCAATACGCTGACTCTGTAAACCACTTACAGCAGTGGCCCCCAATCTTTTGGGCATGAGGGACTGATTCCATGGAGAGAGGCTTTTCCGCAGACTGGAGGGGGCACGGTTTCATGTGCTGCCTGCATCCCATGGATGGAGCTTCACTTGTTTGCCCAGTTTATGGCATACTGTGGACCAATGGCACTCCACGGACTGGGAGTTGGGGACCCCTGACTTAGAGAATGTTGTAAAATACTATGAAATGGTATATAAGTCTAAGTGCTCTGCTATTGCTATTGCTATCTCTTCCTTTTACCAATAATTGAAAATTAGCAAATAGAGACCCCTTTTTTATGGAATTGGATTAAATTTGCAGGCTTTTATTTACAGCCACTATAAGGAAAGTTAGTGCTTCAAGTCTATGTATGTGTGTAAAAATGTGGGCTAACCTTAGAAAACCATAATAGAAGACTTGCGTCTTCTGGAGAGATTCAGGATTTACTTGTTCCTAGTTGGAAAGTCCAGAAGGAAATAGGAAGCTAATGGCGGTCAGAGGTCATGATCCAGAGCAGGGAAACAGGCAGAACCCTGACAAGTTGGTTGATGAACTGGCTTCACTGTGAAGATTTTATGGGTGTCAATGTATCAGCTAGAATTCAGATGGTTCAGATGCCGGCAGAGAGAGTGTCATGAAGTGAAGAATTGCTCTGCTTGGCCTCTTAAGGACATGGCTGGAGAAATTACAGGTATTGAAAACAGAATACCAATAGAGAGAATATTTGTGGCTTGGATTGAACTGTGGAGTGCTTAGTAGTCTCTGAACTAGGCGGGTTTCTTGCAGATGTTTCATTATCCAACTAGGCAACATCATCAGTGCTAGAAGGCAGTGGGGTTTGTGGAGAGGAAGAGGAGGAGAAGGGGTGGAAAAGGAAGAGAGGAGGAGGAGGAGGAGGAGGAGGGGAACTGTGGAGTCCTTGGTGCTTTCTGAGCTTGTTGATTTCCTTGTAGACCTTTCATTACCAAACTAGGCAACATCATCAGTGCAGGAAGGCAGTGGGGTTTGCAGAGAGGAGGAGGAGGAGGAGAACGGATGGAAAAGGGAGAAGGGAGGAGCAGGGGGAGGAGCAGGGGGAGGAGGAGTACTGTGGAGTCCTTGGTACTTTCTGAGCTTGTTGGTTTCCTTGCAGACCTTTCATTACCAAACTAGACAATATCATCAGTGCTAGAAGGGAGTAAGGTTTGCTCTTATTTTATACCCTAGTGGCTTACCTTGTCAGTGTTGGTGGGAATGTCTGTATGATTCTTTAATTAGGCTATTGATTACTGTTGGCTTGTTTGTCTAAGTTGGCACAATCAGTAAACAATATCCCAAATAAGAAATGATCAACTGAGCATGTGATCAATTGATTGCCAACTCAAGAGGAAAAAAAAAACTAGCTATGCTACCTACCTAAGCATCAGTTGCCATTTCTCACACAGTGACATCCAGTTCTGTCCAATTCAAATTTTTCGACATCCAGTTGGACTAGTCCACCACCACGGAGACACCCCAAAGACCCCCATGCTGATGCTCACAACAGCACTTCTTGGAATCGATTTCAATTGATGTAAGTTAAGAGCAGGAAACAAGATCCTGCTTTGTGTTTTAGACCTCAGCTATCTATTAGGTCCCTTCCAGTTTGTACTGGGCTGGCTTCACTGACATTAAAACCGCTAGTGGGAATGTGAAGTTTATTGAGCAGCACATATTGTGGGAACTGTGCCAGTCCCTTACAAAGCCCAACTGCGAAGATCATGTTTTGTAATTTGCGTAAATGACACTTACTCGACTTCCTGGCATCCATGACTCAAGAGCCTCTTTCCCAATCTGACAAAGGAGATATGTGACATTAACTGCTTCCACCTGTTAGACTGGTTCATGATTTTAAAGAAGGTTAACTACAGAGCACCATTTGGAAACTGTTAACAGGGATGCTTGAACTCTCAAGGGGCAGGTTGTATAGTACACCTTGGTGCTGGCTGACTGTTTCTTGGCTTCAGTTTTATCTCTGAAGTCCATCAGCCAGGGATCAACCAGGAGGCCAGTTAACAGTTGGGCTAATCTAAACAATTTTGGGAAGTTTGCAAAGTTCCATAGATTTTTTTCCCCGTCCTCCACAAGTCCGAAAGTTCAATAAGAGCTCCTGAGAACATAATTCCTGAAGTTGAGGAGCTGGGGACACATCCTGATTCCTTATGACTAGATGGAACTTAACATTATGTTTGCTTGATTTAATGTGTAATGACATTAACCTAAACATTAATTCCACGGATGAACAGATCTCTGGGAAACAGTCAGAATTTTTTTTTTAATAGACAATTTAGGGGAAAAAAATTTTTACCCTCTGAGAGGCAAGCTGAAGCTTGAGGAGTACATTTTGACCATCTGTAGTAGCAGCAATAGAAGTTTGAATGTCTTATAATAATAATAATAATAATAATAATAATAATAATAATAATAATAATAATAATAATAATAATAATAATAATAATAATAATAATAATAATAATAATAATAATAATAATAATAATAATAATAATAATAATAATAATAATAAAAGTTGGAAGGGACCTTGGAGGTCATCGAGTCCAACCCCTGCTCAGCAGGAAACCCTATACCATTTCAGACAAATGGCTGTCCATCTCTTCTTAAAAACTTCCAGTGTTGGAGCATTCACCGCTTCTGGAGGCAGGTTGTTCCACTGGTTAATTGTTCTAACTGTCAGGAAGTTTCTCCTCAGTTCCAGGTTGCTTCTTTCCTTGACTAGTTTCCATCCATTACTTCTTGTCCTGCCCTCAGGCGCCTTGGAGAATAGCTTGACTCCCTCTTCTTTGTGGCAACCCCTGAGATATTGGAACACTGCTATCATGTCACCCCTAGTCCTTCTTTTCATTAAACTAGACATACCAATTCCAGCAAACGTTCTTGATATGCTTTAGCCTCCAGTCCCCTAATCATCTTTGTTGCCCTTCTCTGCACTCTTTCTAGAGTCTCAACATCTTTTTTATATCGTGGTGACCAAAACTGGATGCAGTATTCCAAGTGTGGCCTTACCAAGGCATTGTAAAGTGGTATTAATACTTCACGTGATCTTGATTCTATCCCTCTGTTAATGCAGCCCAGCACTGTGTTGGCTTTTTTGGCAGCTGCAGCACACTGCTGGCTCATATTTAAGTGATTGTCCACTAGGACTCCGAGATCCCTCTCACAGTTACTACTATTGAGCAAGGTACCCCCTATACTATACCTGTACAATTGGTTTTTCTTGCCTAAATGTAGAACCTTACTTTTTTCACCATTGAATTTCATTTTGTTAGATAGCGCCCAATGTTCAAGTCTGTCCAGGTCCTCCTGTATCTTAAGCCCGTCTTCTGGAGTGTTGGCTATTCCTGCCAGCTTGGTGTCATCCGCAAATTTGATGAGTTCCCCATCTATCCCCTCGTCCAAATCGTCTTTACTTAACTAGATCCTTTTATTGGTGGGTGGGACTAAATATATGCTTTCTTTTTTTTACTATTTGTACAGCAGAAGCTTAGACTTTTAGTATTTCTTTAGCTATGCTAAAGATTTGGCCAGTTTATTCATTAATAGACTTCTGGGCAAAGTTTTGTTTGCAATAGTGGTGAATATCTGTAGCTCGGGTGTAGGATGAGGATGGAGGTTCGTTCTCCCAGCTTGTGGGTTGGTTTCTGAACGTTTTGTTACCAGGCTAGTTAACATCTTCAGCGGAGTTTAGGGAACGTCAGTGTCCGTGTTCTTCTGTTTATAAGGGCTTCAGGTGTGGGTGTGTCAAGTGAGGGTCTTTTGATGGGTCTTGTGATGGGTCAGGTGTGAGTCATCAGTGAAACCCACCACAAGCCTCTCACTGATGACTCACATCTGACCCATCACAAGACCCATCACAGGACCCTCACTTGACACACTCACACCTGAAGCCCTTATAATCAGAACACCGACACTGACATCCCCTAAGCTCCGCTGAAGATGTTACCTAGCCTGGTAACGAAACGTTCGGAAATCAACCCACAAGCTCGGAGAACGAAACTTCACCCTCAAAGTTTTGTTTCTTTGCTGGTTCCCATTTCTAATTCTGGTTTGTTTGTATGCCTGCTACCAAAGCATATTGTGCCAGGTATGTTGCAGAATACAGTACAGGTAGTCCTCAATTTACGTTTAGTTGCTTAGCAACCATTCAAATGTAGGATAGAACACACACACACCCCCAAAGCTATTTATGACCACGTTCTGAACTTATGAAATCCAGGTCCCCTTTTCATGGTGATGTGAATGCATTTTGGGGCACTCGGCAACTGGCTGTTTGCTATGCCTGTGGTCACATGACTGTGATTTATGACATTTTTTCCCCAGAAACTGATATTTACTTCTAGTATCTAGGAAAAAAAATGTCCCATAGCAAACAATAGTCCCAAAGGTGCTTTTTCAAGAGGCAACTGGTCTTCAGAACTGAAGAAGCTTCTTGGATGAGAAGCGAAATGTCTTCAAAGAAAAACAAAGAAAGTCCAGTTGCCTCATGAAAAAGCTCCTTTGGGGCAACCATGACCTGGACGACTGAGTCCATAGACATAGTGAACAATAGGTTCACTTAATTTTAAGACAGGCACTTTCACTTTCACCCTCTTTTCAACCCTCATAACCTTACTTGCCAGGCTTCTTTATCAAGGATATCCTGACTGCATTCAGACAAGACCTTTTTAATGGACTTGATGTACATAACCCTCATGAGGCATCAACTTTCTTCTCACTCTTACTGAAATACAGTCCTTTTTTTGGGGGGGGGAGAGAATATACCATATAGCCTCAGAATGTTTTCCTCTTAGAGCAGGGGTAGGCAACCTTGGCTCTTTTATGACTCGTGGACTTCAACTCCCAGAATTCCTGAGCCAGCATGGGGGAACTATGGCCCCCTCATGACTCATGGACTTCAACTCCCAGAATTCCTGAGCCAGCATGGCTCAGCTTGGAAACCTCTCCCTTTCCCCTCAGCATGGCTGGCTCAGGAATTCTGGGAGTTGAAGTCCACGAGTCATAAAAGAGCCAAGGTTGCCTACCCCTGTCTTAGAGAAACGGTCAAAAACATCTTGTTCAACGTTATCCAAAGATGTTTTGGTTTTCTTCCTTAAACTTAACTACACTCTGATCACCTTGACTGTGCTTTCCAGGACGGCGTCGTCATCCTTTTGTTCCTTGGGGAAATCTGCTTGGGGGTAAGTGGCTGTTTGTATGCAACTTGTAATGATCAACTTGTGGGAATCAACTTGTAATGATCAACTTGTGGGAATGATCTTCGGAGACCAGAGGAAAAGCTGCAGCCTAAATAACTGTCGTGCAAAAGGTATCTCATCTCACAAGGAAAAGAAGAAGAATGAAAGCATCTCAGAAGAGAGCCCAGCTTATCCCACCTTTATTGGTTTTATAAATAACTCAAGGCAGCAAATATATCTAATAGTCTTTCCTCCGCCTATTTTTCCCCACGAAAACAATCCTGTACGGTGGGTTGGGCTAAGAGAGAGGAACTGGCCCAAAATCACTCAGCTGGTTCTTATGCCTAAGGTGAGACTAGAAGTCACCATCTCCTGGTGATTGGCCCAAAGTCTTCCAGCCAGTTTTTATGCCTAAGTTAGGACTAGAACTCCCAGTCTGCTCCTGATTGACCCAAAATCACGTAGCCAGTCTCCTGATTTCTGGCCTGGTGCCTGAACTACTAGACCTAAACTGCTTCTCTTTTTCTTCTCCCGATCCCCAGGCTGCTGAAATCCAGATTCAGACAGCTTTTTGATCCAACAGAAGCTGGTACCAAAACCATTTCTCTCCTTTCTACACTTCATTACTTTCTAGTGATAGTTCTAGATTATTTTGCTCCTAGCAAATCGATTGGATGAACAGGCCAGGTGAATGCCACAGCATCACGCACAATTGTTGGTTTTCTTACAGTCAGGTTGCTGCAATATCTAAGCCTGAATTCCCTAGAAGTCTAAGAACCACCACATTGACCCTCAATGTTCTCCAAACAAGCATCTTGGGCCAAACCGGTGTTAATATTTCAGCTACCCATCTGATCCCATCAGCCAAAACAACAAATTAAAAGTTCAAATGTCATAGGAAAAAAGAATGGTGGGGGACAAGCGGGGAGGGCATGAAAGCTTGTAAGAAAGCACAAATGCTGACTGACAATACCAAGGCAGTGGAAATTTCCTCTCCCCCTTTGGTTTGAAGGACATTTGTGAGCAGACCTGTTTGACTCTTAAGATAGATGCAGAGAAAAGCTTTAATTATCCTTGACAGAGATGTCTTCCTATGAAAACACCAACTCAACTGACAAATATTTCAAGCAATGGTTACTGCTTGTTAAGTCAGAGGGAGGGAAAATGCAGGGGACATAACCCCTTAAACAAACAGAGCTGACAAATGTGTCATTAACTAACTGCTAGTGGTGGCAGCTTGTTAACCTTAATTGTGGTGCGCCTTGGGTCTTCCTATCTCCTTCCTGTCACACTGTTGTCTCACCTCTGTTGAACACGGGACCAGTGTGCCTGGAAGATCCCCTTCCTTAAGCTGATAGGGAATTGTGGGAATTGCAGTCTAACACAGGTCAAGAAAGACTGCCTTAATTGGATACAGGTACATTTTCATGGAAATTATGATAAACTCAACTGGGAACCCAGGTAGAAAGGTGTTTCACATATCTGTAGAGTGACTCACCTAGAACTTTGAATGAGGGGGTAACAGAAGCTTCGGGGAAGTGGAATGCATTATTTCTTTTGCAGGCTGCAGGAGATGTCTGCACATATGTTATCAGTCATAAGTCCTTTCATGCCCACAAGAGATCTAAGTCCTTGAATTCCTGAGACTCTTATCTACCGCCAATTTGCCTTGACTGTTAGTAGTTCAGATTCTTGAAGAGAGCTTAAGCTTGCAATAAATCTTTATACCCATGTGAACTGCCTGGATTTTCTGTTTTCCATTCTACTTGACACAGGCAGTTAGAGGATGTGATTTTTGCTTTACAGTATTTACAGCATGTCTTGTGTCAAGGCCTAAAAAGGCATGCTGTGATTTTTCCAAGCAGATTTATTTATTATTCTGCACCTCTGGATAGAATCTTGCCAAACTAAAGCAAAGTACCACCCACACAAAGCATATGTTCTGGGAACTATTAGGGAGAAGCTGTCTTCCCCCTCCTTCTCTCACACAAGTGATCTGAACTGAGTTGTCTTTTGCTCCTCTGGAATCCACCCCTTTCTTTCTGGGAATCCAGATTACATTCCATCACATCTGTTTATTTATTGACTTCTTTTTATTTTACATGTAACATATTACAATAGAACTCTTTTCCTTAACGAGCTAAATTTATCCTTGTTACTTGTTGCTAGGTGTTATTTTCCAAGTTTGTCTTCTCCACCTGTAAGGTAAATTGGCACAGCCTACTCTGGAGAGTCATCCTGATGCCTGGCAGATTCATTCTTCCCTATAGAACAGGGGTGCCACATTCCTTAAACTTAAAGCATCATTGAAACCCTATTAGGGGCTCAGAAAAAATGTTGGACACCAGCTATGAAGAGAACTCAAAAGGCCAGCAAAGTTGGTAAAAGAAGTAGGTAGCAAATGCTGCTCTAAGAGATAATATAGCTAAGTGGTGGACCATTTGCTTTGCATGCTAAAAAAAAAAAAAGCCATGTTTTTTCTCCTGGCATGGTTAAAAAGAAAATTCAAAAGGTTTGTTCTTTCCTCAGATGCCAATACAGCCTCAAAAAGAAAGCAGAGTGTCAAACAAGGCAGGCTTGAAAGTCAAAAAATGTTCCCTTTAGAAAATCTTCTCCATCAAATCTTCCAATATCTAGGGGGCTGTCACAAAGAAGAAGGGGCTCAACCTATTCTCCAAAACACCTGAAGGCAGAACAAGAAGCAATCAGACTAATCAAGGAGAAAACCAACCTTGACAGAACAATCTATCAGTGGAACAGCTTGCCTTCAGAAGTTGTGGGTGCTCCATCATTGTAGATTTTTAAGAAGAGACTGGACAGCCATTTGTCTGAAATGATAGAGGGTCTCCTACTTGAGCAGGGGGTTGGACTAGAAGACCTCCAAGGTCCCTTCCAATTCTGTTATTCTGTTACTGGACCATATTTTAGCCCAGTGTACCATTGTGAGTCAAATTCAGCCATGTAGTTTCCTACATCATTCATCTTGGTGTAACCAACTGAATACCCACCTGGCAGATTTTCTGTACAATTTTTCTTTATTTTTGTTTTCTTTCTTGTACTATATTATTTGGAGATTTTCTCTACTTTTAGCAGGATTTTCTGCATTGTATTATACTGCCTATAACAGTGCAACTGAATTTTCGCATAGATTGAAAATTCAAGAGAACATTGAAAATTCTAGGTGGAACCATCTAAAGAAGGGTAGATCTGTTTTCTCAAGCCTTTGGGATCAATATTTTCTTAATCATTTTATTACCCTGTTGTCTGTCGTTCATGGATGGGAAGGGAGCATTGTTAATTGAACTGTCTCAATTTGCATTTCTCATGCAAATAATATTTGCATCAGAAAATAGTTACAGTAATTTACAGACTAGGCACTTTCCCATAATTTTGCAGTCCAGCCATTCACTAAGAATTACCCATAAAAATTTGTAGAGGAAAAAGTAATGTGAATATCCTCATCACTTTTTTTAAAAAAAGAAAATGCATAAGAGAAATCAATGGACAGTTCTTAAGATTCAATGCACATAAAACAGACCGATCTAGATGGTCGTAGATATCCAAATAAATGAGAGTTCATTTCTAGCTAGACCAGCCAATAATCTCACTTCAGAGTGTTTAGGAAGCACAAAAATAGAAGCTTCACAGTCTGGAAGGATCAAGAGGTGATGTTTTCGGCTTCTTTTTATTTTCCGAAGTGGAAATTCTTCTCAGCTCTGGAAGCTTCAGAGCGTTTTTAGCTGAAGGGGAGCAGATTATCTAACCTAAAGCATATCGTTTCAAACTCACTGGAAACATCAAATTAAAAACTACAAACATGCCCACCATCCCCGTGAGAAATGATAATAAAATGGATAACATAAAATGCAATCTCCCCTTGTAACTTTCAATTAATGTAATCAAGATATTGCCTAAATAAAAAGGGGTTGGCAACGATCGGAATGGATTCGTTGGTTTCTTTCAGATATTATAGCCTTTATAGTTTTATTCTCCAATCTTCCTATACAAAGCCCACATGACATCGAAGTTCATAAGTATCAATGCATGGAAAGGAAAACAGGTCCACACATATTCCCGTGCTAACCTAAACTAAAGCCTGTTTTTAAATTAGGAGGATATTCTGGTGGTGGTATTAATTGACTGAATTACAAGCAGATACCTCATTAAAGCACCTTTTAAAAGCTAAAACCAGAGATGCTGAATTTTATTAAGCAATCTCTACTTTGCTTTTTTTGAGGAAGAATGCACCTTGCCAAACATCTAAACCCGGTGGAAAACTTATTCAAATATTTATCAGCACACGAGCAATCTCAAACCTGCAAATTAAATGAGAAATCTTCAGACAAGTACACACACAACACGAAGTTGTAGCAATCTATTTTATCTTCTCTCTCTCTCTCTCTCTCTCTCTCTCTCTCTCTCTTTCTCTCCAAATGATTTCACCCAACCTTGGCTGCTTTGAATATCTCTACTAGGAAATGTTTGCATTTTCCTTGCTCCTTCTTGCATACGTTGTTGATATCTATAATTGAAACTTAAAAGCTACAAGCGTGAATAATTTAATCAGAAAGCATATTGTTTTTACTGTTCTCAGTATGAATCCAAATGATCACATTATTGTGATGTTAGAATATCAGAATGTACTTAGCGTTATTTGCTCAGTCATCTTAGGCATGTTGCTTGTGATTTAAAACACGCTCAGCTCCCCCCCCCCACACACACACACAAACACACACACAGCATTCACAGCGTCAAAGAAGAAAAGGGGCCTGTAATTTATATGCATTGAGTTCTCTGGTTTTAGCTTAAGCAAATGAGATTTCTCGTCCCCTCCAGACAGTTTTTTTTTTTTACCATTGATTCAAGCATTTTCTGCCGGTTGTGTTACATTCACTGAGAATGACCCTTAGGCTGAATGGGATAATCCCTAGTAGGAGACACACAATCTCCTTACCCAAGAGCGCCTCGGTTGCCGAATATGCCACAGATACTAATGAAGTTGGCTATGATGTGTTAGATTGGGGAGGGGGAGGGTGCAGAAAAGGGGGTTGCTTCCCCTCTTTCTTCTAGGCTGCAAAATGCATTGTGAAATTGCAGCAAGAAGGGGAGAGAAAAGATTTGCAATGTGCTACTTCCACTGATGGCTTTGACTGCTCTGCAGCCAATGAATCTACTGCTAAGACAGTGAGGCACATACAGTGTCCTCCTTATAAGTGGGGGGGGGAGAAATTCATCCGTGTCCGTCATTGTTCAGTCTGAAACAAAACTAAATCACCTCCCCCTGATTACTCCAAAAACTAGGAATGCAATTACCCTTCATTTTGGTATTTGGTTTTGTTGTGTTTTTCATGTCTCTGAATTTGGGGACACTAAACAAAAGCTGGTAGCGAGACGGCGTGCATTTGAGGGACATTGCAACAAGGCACAAGGGAGGAGAACATTAGGATTCCCCGTTAAAGAAAGGGGTCTGTGAAGAAATGGGCAGACTGAAAAGGAAAAAGAAGTTTCAGACAGGCGATTATTATTATTTCTTTTACACTGATGAAGACTTTTCCTAGTCTTCATCAACACAAAGACCCACAAACTGATAGACAAAGAGAACACAATGACTTTCCCTATGTTCCAAAACTTGTAGGAAGTGACATTGTTGCATCCCTAATGCTTTGTTTAGGTTTGCTTTAACTTTTTATTTATTTATTTATCTATATCCCACCTTTATTATTTTTTACAAATAACTCAAAGCAGTGAACATCTCCAGCAAACCTTTCTCCTCCTGTTTTCCCCACAACAACAACTCTGTGAGGTGGGTTGGACTGAGAGAGAGAGAGAGAGAGAGTGATTGGCCCAAAGTCACTGGCTTTCATCCCTAAGGTGGGACTAGAACTCACATTCTCCTGGTGATTGGCCCAAGGTCACCCTGCCGGCTTTCATGGATAAGGCGGGACTAGAACTCACATTCTCCTGGTGATTGGCCCAAGGTCACCCTGCCGGCTTTCATGGATAAGGCGGGACTAGAACTCACAGTCTCCTGGTGATTGGCCCAAGGTCACCCTGCCGGCTTTCATGGATAAGGCGGGACTAGAACTCACGGTCTCTTGCTTTCTAGCCTGGCGCTTTAATCACTAGATCAAACTGGCTGTCCATTTTTCCATTTCTACACAAGCTACAATATAAGATAATATATATATATATATTTCCTTGTATACTTGGCTAAAGTATGAATGTACAGTGAACACACATTCCTTGCTCTAAAGGGACAGTCCTTTATTTCAAAAAGTTGTCCTTTAGATTCATTTATTTTTCAAGAGCTTCCCTTTGTGCTTTACTTTGGACCTTTAGTTTTAACTTTTAAAAGGGTACCAATTAATGCACAGCCTTTCACGTTTGCATGAAAAACATGTAAACCGAGTTGTCTTTGAAAATAAACGTCCGTGTACTGTTTGGTTATAGACGTTTTATTAGAATATGTGCTTTTGTTAAGTTTTTTTGGATTTTCCTTTGTAAAGCAAAGTTATAAACATAAACCATTTTTTTTAAAAAAAAAAAATTACCCTCGTGAACCTCTTTTAGATTTGGCCTTTTTTCAGGTTTCTCCTTTAATTTTTCCAAGAAAATATGGATGAAATTGATTAAAATGCTAAAATTAAAGCATGAAGAAGGAAAATGGATCAGAGGTACAGGCTTCAACCTCTCTGTAGAAGATGGAGTCTTGGTGTTTTGCTCAGTGAGTTTGAAAAAAGGGCACTGCTGAAAATAACCTCACCTAGAAAGACCTTTTTTCCCACGTTCTTATGAAACAAGCAATGTGTGGGTGACTTTCTGACCGTTACTTATATTTTAATGAAGCTTATATAAAGCATCTGGGCATTTTATCCTCTTGTGTTTCACATCATTGTCTCAAGTCTTACTCAGGCCCTCAATCCGGCTTTGCTCGTCTCACCTCTTATTCCGAAATCGCACAGGATTCTGAATCGAACACATATTCTGTTCTTTATGTAGGTTAAAGAAGTGGGGAAAGTAATACAGGTAGTCCTTGACTTACAACAGTTCATTTAGTGACCATTCAAAGTTACAACGGCACTGAAAAGAGTGACCTATGACCGTTTTTCACATGACCGTTGCAGCCCCCCCCCCAGGGTCACGTGATCAAAATTCAGCCACTTGGCAACTGACTCATATTTATGACGGTTGCAGAGTCCCGAGGTCACGTGATCAACTTTTGAGACCTTCTGACAAGCAAAGTCGATGGGGGGGAAAACAGATTCACTTAACAACCCTGTTGCTAACTTAACAACTGCAATGATTCACTTAACAACTGTGGCAAGAAAGGTCGTAAAATGGGGCAAAATTTGCTTAACAACTGTCTCACTTAGCAAAAGAAATTTTGGGCTCAATTGTGGTTGTGTGTCAAGGAGTAACTGTATTAGGAAAGCTGTTCCCTTCGCACCTTCAGCAAATATTTTGTCCCTCTGGCCGTCGTATTCCCTGAAGTGGACAAGGCTGAAATTTTGGAACGATATACTAGCAACCCAGAATCCATGGGAAGAATATTGTTGCTGTAAGATGGATCCAGCAGACTTCGCAAAACTGGAACCGTTAAGAGAGAGAGCATCTTGCAAATACATCTGCCCTAAAGGAAGACTTTTCAGAAAGCATTAGTGGATGTGCCAACTGATATCTTGGCCCTGAGACACGTAGACTCTGTAAGTTAGAGTTCCTTTGGGGAATTAAAAAAAAAAATACCAACCTCAGTATCTTTATTTCAATTGAGTATGCATCAAAAAAGAAAAAGGAACATTTTTTAGCACCACATTTTTAGTGATGTCTAAGCCAAACACCACAAATGAAAAATGCTACACCTGATATCTTGGCCCTGAGACACGTAGACTTCGCCAATGCCTATAAATTCTTTGAATCGCAGCACTAAAATAAGTTTGGCTCTGATTCCTTCCCCCACACCCTCCATTTGTGGTCAGGGCAACTAAGGCCAACATCTGTCAGCCTGGACAGATTCATTGTCATTGAAAAAGTATGCAGTTTTAACTTGGGTGAGTATGGAATTCATTTGATCCCAAAGAAGAGGCAGCTATTGCATTTTGATGACCAGTAAAAGAAAAGAAAGAGAATTTGACAATCTCCTACTACATAATACTGAACATCTGTTAGGCACAATTTATAACTACACTTGAAGTAAGTTTCAGAATCTGAGCAAGTTAAAAATGATATGATTAAATGGATGCAAAAGGTGAACATAATTATAGATAGGCAAGAGTGGGAATTTCCAGGGGGGAAAAATATGAACTTGTCTTGGAATATTACTCTGCAAGAATTGATATAAGTTGTTTTTATTATTTCTACCTGGCTTTAGCCTTGATTGCCAGAATGAATAATTCTTTCTCTTAAAAGTGCTGGAAATGATAGGAAAACATATTGGGTCGTTTTTATATGTGGTGACAATGTAGTAAAAACTCCAAATATTGGGAAATCATTCAAGGTAGAATAGAACAGCTTTTAAAGTTGTAATTTCATAAGCTGCCCAGACTTGCCTCAAATTGCAGGATGTGCGGCATATAAACTTAAGAAATAAATAATTCCAATCTGAGATATTTGCCAAATATTTGATATCTCAAAGATCAAATTTCACCAAATTATATTGTCCTTCAAATTCAGTGAACTGGCACTGTATATGCTAAAAGCTGCTTTATATGCTTCCTGTTGAAAAAGATATTTGATCCCCCCCCTAATTAAATCGTGGGAATATGCATCGATATCAAAAATAGAAAAGTTAAATCTGGTGCTGAATTTAAGTCTAACTAGGAAGATTTCCTGGATTATACATGGTTTGGTGCCACAATGGAGATCAGGGTTTTCTTTTCCTTAGAATTATACGCTTCTTTGATCTATGATTTTTAGAATTATTTTACTGTATTTTTATTGTTTAGAGTTTTGTTATTTATTTGTGCTATGTTTACAAAGTCTGTTCAATTTAATGACAAGAACTGTACTTTATGTTTTGTTTTCTTATGCGTTTTTAATATCTTTCACATTTACTTTTTTATTTATGTTCTTTGAAATGTTTTTATAAAGGGAAAGGAGAGGGGAGGGGAGGGGAGGGAAAGGAAAGGAAAGGAAAGGAAAGGAAAGGAAAGGAAAGGAAAGGAAAGGAAAGGAAAGGAAAGGAAAGGAACACTGCTATCATGTCCCCCCTAGTCCTTCTTTTCTCTAGACTGGCCCTACCCAATTCCTGCAACCATTCTTTATATGCACTTTTTCCAAAGCGTCAACATCTTATTTGTAATGTGGTGACCAAAACTGGATGCTGAATTCCAGGTCTGGTCTTTTGGTACTTTGGAAAATAGTTTGACTCCCTCGTTTTTGTAGGAACCCCTCAAATATTGGAAGGCTGCTATCATGTCTCCCCTTAATAAATTATGGTTAATTAATTAAGAAATTAATTAATTAATTTGAATTAATGTATTGGATTTAAGAAAATGGAGCAAGAATGGGGAAAAAGAAGCTTGTGTCTGTGTGTCTGTGTGTCTGCATGTGTGTGTGTGAGAGAGAAAGAATTTTAAGCCTCGTGCAAGTATCTAGAATTATCATATACAGTAAGTGACTGAGCAGACTCTGCTGGGGGGGAAAAAAAGCGATAAAATTCTACAAAGCTATTAATGGTTCCCAAACATCAACCAGTTTCTTCCCCCCCCCCTTCCCCTTGCCTGCCACACTCACATCCACAATTCTGCAAAATGGGGAACGGAGGTACCCTTTTATCCCAACCGGCTGCCTTCGAAGGTAAAATGAGGAGAGCCTCAAACTTCACAATCGCCAATAATGAGCTATCATTACTCAAATTATACTGAGTGCTGATTAAGTTTAAAGTAATGAAGAAAACAACACAATCTATCATCATCAACCTAAAGGGAAGTCAATGTGCACTGGTGGTTTTGTTAGCTGTTAGCGCAGGGCTCCATCTACAGGGGTTGAAAGAGGAGCAAAATATATGTAATTTTTTTTTTCCTAGAGCTTTTACCAAAACAATCTGTCCTATGCTAAAACTTTGTACATTTTTCTTCTTTGCTCCCTGATCCCAAAACAAGTCCATTTTTCTGAAATGGGAAGGAGGGAGAGAGAAAGGGAGAAGGGAGGTAAAGGAATAATAACAAGAAAGTTTTGGAGAATAACATGGTGCATTTTTCTGTTTCGTGATCATTTTTAGGAAGCAGCAAGTGTCAAACCCATTCATCAAACATTTTACAAACTCTCAGGAAAATGCAAAGTGAGTCAATGTTTCTCTGAAAAAGCAGAGTTTTAGCATGGGGTGGCTATTAAGAATTTCAGCCAAAGAGGGACTAAAGGTTTTTCAAAACTCACACGGAAAAACACTATTTGTCAGTTCTCATCAGGTATCCAGATGAAATATACAGTGAGCAGGAAGTTTGTTTTGTAACTCAAGAAAAAATTTCCCCTACTTTCTCTGACTTTGCAAAGCAATTTGATTACGGAAGAGGAAGAATTCCAGGAGAGGGGTTATTTTGGCAGACGTTTTCCACACAAGTAACCGCATAAGCTAGTGTTTTCTAAAATAATACTTAAGCCACACTGCCATTTTCCAAGTAACTGGGGCAAGCCCCAGAGAGGTATAAACATGTCTTAAATTCAACAAGCAGATTTTTTTTTGCCTTGTGCATATGAACAGAATACAGCAGAAACTTTATTGATTTAATGATTTGACTATAATGAAAGATATAAAACAAACATGAATAGAATAGAATAGAATAGAATAGAATAGAATAGAATAGAATAGAATAGAATAGAATAGAATAGAATAGAATAGAATAGAATAGAATAGAATAGAATGGAATGGAATGGAATGGAATGGAATGGAATGGAATAGAAGGGAACTTGGAGGTCTTCTAGTCCAGCCCTCTGCTCAAGCAGGAGACTCTGAACCATTTCAGACATAGCTGTCCAATCTCTTCTTAAAAGCCTCCGGTGATGAAGCACCTACAGCTTCTGAAGGCAGGCCATTCCATTATGTTCCACTAGTTAATTGTTCTCACTGTATGCAAGTAGATACAAAGAAAACAATAGGGCATTGTTAGTTACTCATCATCTCTACAGTAAGCTCCAGTCTGATCCTTGTGCGTATGTTTGCATGAACAAATCCATCACACATATGATGGATTGTGTGATACCTTCTTTATCACAATCTGCAGTGGCACTTTCTGTCCTTATACTTCCGATTCATGGAGCTTCTAAGCAGAAAATTGCCTGTTCTGGTGCTATTCATGAGGTATTCACAGTTGTGCATTTGTCTATGTAAAACTGCAGGATAACAGCCATTTTTTAAGTTAAAATAATTAGTACTTATTAACCAAAGTGCATTTTAAACAATGTTTTATGTTCTTAAATTATAGAGGTATGGATAGTTCTGTATAGCTGCTCTGTTTTAATTTTGCAATTACTGAATGGTAAAAACTTTCTGTCAGATTTCAGACAGAGAGTCAAAAATTTAGTCTTCATTTCTTTTTAATTGCAAGTTTATTTCTGGGCACAGCTATTCCTAACCTCAGACTGTCAAAGACTTTTTCCCTAATGCCTGCATTTGTGTGTGTAGCTTACCTGCTATATCATTTCTTTTAATGTAAGGGTTCTTTTTATGCACATTTCTGCACTACATGACAAAACCCGGGGAAATGTGAAAACCAGTTTTCTTCTAATCTGTAAGGAATCTGAAAGGAATTAGTTTCTCCTAATCTGTTCAGGAAATCTCGATTCTGCTTAGTTAAAATTATGGATCAAACAGCATTGTCTGACACTCCTAACTGAATTCTGTGTCTACTTTAATCATATTTTCCCATTGTTTTTATTCTGAAGTCACTTGCCCTTGGCAGGTTTCTGGAACAGCCTATCAAAAAAATGGGGTTCAGGATCCCCTAACTACAAGCAAAGTTATTGTATTTATTTCTATCCCACCTTGTCCCCACAACAGCAGCCCTCTGAGGTAGATTTGGCTGAGAGAGAGGGACTAGCCCCAAACTACGCAGCTGGGTTTCACACCTGAAGAAGGACTAGAATTCACAGTCTAATGGTCAGATAAGAGACAACATAGCCCACAGCTGGATAGTGGGTGGGTCAAGAGCCTCACAACAACAACAACAACAATAATAATAATAACAACTTTGTTGTCACTTTGAACGTACACCAATCGGCATACATCAAAATGAAATTTCGCTGCATACAGCTCTCAAAGGGTCACCACCTCCGATATACACTCCTTGTTCGTGGCCAGCTCAAGTTTCCAAACGGCCATTTTAATCTCTAGGGAGCGGACGATGGCAAACAGGACAGATGGAAGCAGAGCTCCATGTGGACTAGCCCTCAAATTAGCTTGTATTCCTGCACGACAATCTTGCCTCCTTTCCTTTTTCTGATCCTGTCTCTTCCATCTTTTCCTTAAAGGGGCCTTGCTCCTTTTGCCCCTGGAGCATGCTGCCACCACCACCAACTCCTCCCAAAGCCTCTCTCCCTTCCTCTGGGCCTGCCGACAGCCTCATCCAGTTCCTTCACCCCATAAGCCCCGGGACCTCTCCTCCTCTGCCTCCTTCGGAAACAGCCCTGATTTGCAATAGAATCCGTCGCTGGGCCAGCAGTCAGATCTTGCTGCTGGCAGAACAATTTCAAACAGCGCCAACGACTTTTAACAGTCTCACCAACAGTTCCGAAACAGCTAAAAACTCGCCATGCTAGCAAAGATTGTTGGTCGTATGTTACCTTAGCTCCACCAAGTTGCTCAAACACATTAAAACCTTCCTGATCATGTGGCCAATATCCCTTAATATCCCTCCCAAAACTATTCACCTTCAAGAGCCAATGCAGCCGCAGCTGATCCAGGCGCCGCCATCTTAGAACTCCCTCCCTAGTTTCTTTGAGTGCATAGGAGACGACAGAAGAATTGTTGCTTCAGAGTTTCAAGATTCTGTTAACATAGCTTTACAATAAAGTAGAATTAGCTTATCTGGTCTTGTTTCCTATTTGGTCTACCTGGTAAAGTTGACACTTGGTTTCTTGTCCAATATCTTTACCATTAGCCTACACTTGGGCTGAGTGAGTGGGACTAGCCCAAAGTAACTTAATTAGTTTCCATGGAAAATAATAGAACAACAGAGTTGGAAGGGACCTTGGAGGTCTTCTAGTCCAGGACTTTTCAACCTGTGGTACGCGTACCACTTGTGGTACATTAATGAGTGGCAGGTGGTACGCAGCCCTGCCTAGCCAAGTGTAGTGGGGGAGAGAAAGAGCCAGCACAGGCAAAGACTTACAGTGAGAGTCCCTGGGCAGATTTTACTTATGAATGGAGCCTTTGGGGAGGCTGCCTTAGCCGGCAGCCAGTACTTACATTTTTTTTTCTTCCTTAAGTGCCGGCTGGGCTCCTTACTTTCCTTTCTAGCCAGTAGCTAATTCTTAAAGGGGAAGTGCCTTTTTAAGCTAGTTCACTCAGCAGCTTGTCTTTTCTGTCTCTGGAGGCCTTTCCTTGTTTGATCAATATATGGAAGAGGGAAAATATGGGGGGGGGGGTTCAAATTCTTCCTTCAGAAAGAGATGGGAATGAGAAAAAGTGAGGCAGGGAAGGGAGGCAGGGAAGGAAGTCCCGCCTTAGCACTTGGCCACCAGCAGCTCTGCCATTGACTTTGCTTGTCAAAAGGTTGCAGAAGGGGATCACATGACCCTGGGACACTGTGACCATCATAAATATGAATCCAAATGCCAAGCATCCAAATATAAATCACATGACCCTGTTGCTGCAATGGTCATAAGTGTGGAAAATGGTCATAAGTCATTTCAGTGCAATTGCAACTTTGAACGGGGGTTTTTTTTGTCACCAAGTTTTTGACACCTTGCTAGGTGGCACTCGAATATTGCCATATCCTAAAAGTGGTACAATCGGTAAAAAGGTTGAAAAGCCCTGTTCTAGTCCAGCCCCTTTTTTATATATATTTATATGCCAATCCAACATCTTCAGTAATACAACACTCCATCTCTTGGGCTAGGGGAGATGGACTGGACCAAAGTCTCAAGGATTTTCCATGGCTGAGTGGGCACTAGAAACTGGATCTTCATATTCCTAGTTCCCTTATCACTACGCTGTATGTCATTTGAATCCTAAATTCAGATAGCCCTCAACTTGCAACCTTTACTTTAGTGACTGTTTGAAGTTACAACAACCCTGAAAAAAGTGGCTTATGACCATTGGTCACACTTATGACTGTCCCTTACAGTCATGTGATCATGCTACATGGAACTGGCATAAATATGAACCATTTGCCAAGTATCTGAATTTGGATCACGTGGCCACGGGGATGCTACAAAGGCCATAACTTTGAAAAACGGTCGTAAGTCACATTTTTCAGTGCTGTTGTAACTTTGAAAGGTCACTAAATGAACTGTTGCAAATCGAGGACTTCCTGTATTTTTTCAATTTGGATGAGATTATAATTGCAATCTCTCTGGGATTCTAGGAATACAGTCCAAATACTTCTGGAAGGCACCAGGTTGGAAAACCTTGTTTCAGCTCTACCATTTTCGTCCCAGTCTTGAGCCTCATTTGAAATATATTGAAAATCGTTAACTGGAATAAGTTGAAAACTTTCAGGTATATTTTAGAAAGCAATGACAGCTTTGTGTGGTTTTGGACAGCCTATCCTTAACAATTTTAATAAACTATTGCCATGGAAACCCATAGCTAGGATGGAGGAACTCAGGGGGGGAAAAGAAATTATGTCAACATGGGAAATCAGGTAACTATACTGCTGTAAGTAATCATTAATTATCAATTTTTCAGGAGTACTGCCAGAAAGTGGCCAGTGAAAAACTGAATAAAATGAAGTCTGATGAAACGGCTTTTCTTTTAGGTTGTTCTATTAAAAGGTGTACAAAAAATAGGGTTGAATGTTTGTTCGTTCAAAGCATTTGATCCCTCACATCTGCCACAAAGACACGTAAAAGGGAATTTACAAGACTCAATAATTAATCAAAATAAGCTGAACCAATTGCCCATCTCTATTATGATTTTGGGGGGGGGGTTTGGTTTGAGGTTCTTTGGTTTGGTCTTCAGCGTTGTTGTTTTTTTGTAAAGGCAGGACAAGAAGCAACGGATGGAAACTAATCAAGGAGAGAACCAACCTAGAATTAAGGAGAAATTTCCTAACAGTGAGAACAATTATTCAGCGTAACTGGTTGCCTCCAGAAGTTGTGGGTGCTCCATCACTGGAGGTTTCCAAGAAGAGATTGGACAGACATTTGTCTGAATGTATAGGGTTTCCTGCTTGAACAGGGGGTTGGACTAGAAGACCTCCAAGGTCTCTTCCAGCTCTATTATTCTGTTAAATGGGTGGGTCCATTTTCAGTCTTCATGACCTTTGCAAGTTTTAACCCCCAAATCTATTCCATTTCCACACCAACGTATATTTCTACAGAATTACACAATACAAATGTATTTTGAATATTTTACATAAGCTGTATTTAAGAGTTTAGTGCTAAGATTCCAGTATCCTATTCTTCCAGGAAAATTTGCACATTTCCACTGGAGCTTCAACAGGGAGCAAAGAAAAGAAAGAGGGAAGGAAGGTAAATAACTCAGAGGAAACATTAGATCAAAAGGATGCAGAACCATCAAGCCCTTCATTACAACCCCAACTTGCAGGGGGGGGAATTAATAAAATAACAGAGTTGGAAGGGGCCTTGGAGGTCTTCTAGTCCAACCCTCTGTTCAAGCAGGAGACCCTAGACCATTTCAGACAGGTAGCTGTCCGGTCTCTTCTTAAAAGCTTCCAGTGATGGAGCACCCACAACTTCTGAAGGCAAGCCATCCCATCGGTTAAAATAGCAAATTAGATCTGCTTGTTGTAAACTATTCCTGATGGATTGATTTTAATGGAAGGAATTTATAAAAAGGTACGATCCCCCTGTCAACTAGGAACAGTTGAGTTCCTGGTGAACAGTTAGGAACATGGAAATGTTTTGGAGTCTTAGATTTTCCTGAAATCGCCAGGGAACCAAACTTGTGTTTTGGGTTATGTCGGGCAGTACTTCCTGAGACCTTTATAATGATGATACTGTAGAATTATTAGATTTCTCCTCAAAGCCATGATAGAAGGTTGTGTTTTGCAGCTTTGAAGTGACAGGTGGTTGCACAAGCTGCCATTTTTTTGTGTGCCATTGGCTCAGAAGGGCTCAAGGTTTGTCTCTACCAGGAGGGGGAAGCAGCAGCCAAAAGAGGCCATCTCAACCGGAAGGTCAGAAAGGGAGAAAAATATAAAGGTGGTGATGGTAGCCATGCATTTTCTTTAAGCACTTTGACAGGAGAATTTTCTCTCTCAACTTATCTTTTAAAGGAGAAAGTATCTCTGGAGATATATTCATAGGTGAAATAGGAGGCTCTTATTTTGTGGTTTTTACAGTGGTGCTGTGCTGTACTGTACTGTAATTTCTCCAGTGGTCTGCAGCCTCCCTGCCTTCCCACACTCTCACTGTGGGAAAGTGGCGCAATAGTTAGAATGCAGTACTGCAGTCAAACTCTGCCCACAGTCTGGAGTTTGATCCTGACCGGCTGGCTCTATGTTGACTCAGCCTTCCATTCTTCCGAGGTTGATAAAATTAAGATCCAAATTGTTGGGCACAACATGATGACTCTGTAAACTGCTTAGAGAGGGCTATAAAGCACTATGAAGCAGTATATAAGCCTAAGTGCTATTGCTATTGCTATTTAATCACACAAAAAAGCTCCAGATGGATCTTCTTTCCCATAGATCTTTTTTTCTAATTAGAAAGCATGGATAGACAGGGAAGCACAGAGATCACCCATCATACAAAATTCAGCGGATAAAATTACCTTCAAACTGAGATTGGCTTCTAATGGCTTTGACATATCTGGGTGAGATTTATTGGCAACAGGTTTGGATGTGTTGGCCACTGCTTTCTTCCAGAATTTTCTTTCTAGGATTGCCTACAGCTCTGGAATTTCTTAATTACCCATCCAAACATTAACCAGACCTAATGGTGCTCAGTTGAGGTCATCCTGGATCAAATATATTTTGCCACCTGGAAAAGTAAAGGAAATTCACATCTCAAAGAAACGACAGAGAGAAATTCAAAACAAATTCTCAAGCTTCCTGAAAATAAGGTAGAAAGCCAAAACCCCTATTCCATGGGAACAAAACTCTTGAGAACTTAAAAAGGGAAACTTTGGCACAGCAGTTTAAAAAAAAAAATCCACAGTTTCTAGATAACTGGCCAGTTCCTGAATGCCCAGAACAGACTTGATAAGAAAGATATTTCTATGGCTGCTAATACACATAGCGATATACTTTGATATGGAAAACTGAACCTTCCTTGTTGCAAAGATTAATTACAAAGTTAAATAGCACACAGCTGAACATCAAATTGGCAGCCATTTCAAGACAGGAAACTATTAATTATTTAGACAGAGAAGTTATAAATCAAGACAACATCAAGCACCGGTAAGAAAAAGAGCAAATTTACATTCACCTGTTCGGCAAAGAGAGGATTTCAAAGGATGGCCTTTATTTCACGGTAGAGTGGTAATTCATTTAATTTTGCCTTCAGATCTTCCTCTTTCTCGGGGGAATTTCACTTCTAGACCATAAATTTAATTTACCCCCTTGGTTGCCTAGTTTACCCCATTGGCAGGATTCTTCCCCTCTTTCTTGAAAAATGTGTGCATTTTCTCACATTCTTTCAGTTTCTCTGAATGGGTACAGGTGTCTTGCTAGAAGGAAGGAACTAGATTCCTTCTCAAGAAGTGGGAGGGGTTTGAATTTGAGGGATGCTACAAATATTCAATGGACTGCTGCAATTTATTACAGCAATTATTACAGGGAGTGCAGAGTAAAATGGATCGCATTCCATCCGTATTTTTCACTTAAAAAATGCACTCTTGAGGCCTCCTGAGTAGTTTCTTCCAAGGCATGATTTGTGTTTAGGGAGATGTAGTATCAAAACACATACTTGTGTAAGCCCTGTCATACCAATTTTTTTGGAGTGGTTAAGGCTTCAGGCTGAAAACTGATAGACTGTGACTTCTAATCCTGCCTTAGGCACGAAGCCAGTTGGATTATTTGGGCCAATCACCAGGAGACTGTGAGTTCTAGTCCTGCTTTAGGCACGAAGCCAGCTGGATTACTTTGGGCCAATCGCCAGGAGACTGTGAGTTCTAGTCCTGCTTTAGGCATGAAGCCAGCTGGGTGACTTTGGGCCAATCACCAGGAGACTGTGAGTTCTAGTCCTGCCTTAGGCACGAAGCCAGCTGGGTGACCTAGGGCCAGTCCCTCTTTCTCAGCCCTAGGAAGGAGGCAATGGCAAACCACTTCTGAAAAACCTTGCCATGAAAACTGCAGGGATTTATCAGACACAATTGAACAGAAGAAGAAGAAAAACGCAACTCAAGTGTATCCTCCCCCTTTTCTGCTTGCTACTGTGAAAGTGCAGAACGCAAGCGTGGCACGTTGTCACGAATGAAGGCAAATAAAAATGTCCCAGGATAATGTTGCAGGATCCAATCTGGGTCGGTCCCCGGGACCAGAGATTTTGTCTTCCGAGCTTTCAGTTTCATGCTGGAGCCCATCCTCAGGGAACCTCTCTCTAGCAGAGTGTGTCCCTTCTCTACTTCTGCTCTACCCAAATCTGTTGCAGAAGTCAACATCAGGGCAGATGGCCGTGCCAAACACTTTGCATCATTTGATCTGAATGAGAGATCCTTGACTGCTGCGCTCCTTGTATGGGAGAGAAGGAAGGCAACCTCTCCAATTGCTTACCTCTCGCCAATTAACAACGCCTCATTACCCAAGTCACCCAGAACGCTGATGAGGTTTCATTCCAACAAGAGAAGCCGGGGCAATCAATTGCCATCAAACCTGTGGATTATCAATGGACGCAGAAAGGTTAACCCGGTTCTGAAAGTCTCTGCCATGTCAGCAGAAATTAGCAAGGAAGGAGGCGCCTTGTCAATAGAGCGCCGAGACAATTAGTTGGTGATTAGAACAGGAGCACTTGGGGGAATTGATAACCGAATGAAGCATCGTAGATACATTTGCATGTATTTAGAGAATCTATATTGGCATGCAGGGGGCGGGAATCAGGAGGAAAACTGGCAAAGGAATAAAGGTATAAAATAGTGTAACTTACCAGAGACCAAAAAAAAAAGTCCCTTCCATATCCTAAAGCTAGGATTCAAGGCTGAGAAGTATGGTTTGCTTTCATTTGCTAGCAGAGTCCAGTAGCTCATTTATTTATTCACTCGCTCGCTCATTCATTCATTCATTCATTCATTCATTCATTCATTCATTCATTCATTCATTCATTCATTCATTCATTCATTCATTCATTCAGCCTTCAAGCCAATGTTGACTCCTGGCTGGAGTTTCCTTTGCAAGATTTCAGAAGTGGTTGCTACTGTCTCCTTCCTGGGGTTGAAAGAATATATATACTGGCCCAAGATCACTCAGCTGGCTTCGTGCCTTGGCCAGGACTAGAACTTACGGTCTCCTGGTTCCTAGTCTGGTGTCTTAACCACATTATCACATTGTTTTTATTTCCTTATTGCTTTTATAACCCCATTTCAACTGAACAGTCATGGATTTAGCAGAAGCACAAGGAGGATTGGCTCTGTGTTGTGGTTTTTATTTAAATTGGAGCTGTGGTGGCACAGCGGTTAGAATGCAGTATTGCCGGCTAATTCTGCCCCACAGCCAGGAGTTCGATCCTGACCACGTTTGACTCAACTTTCCATCCTTCCGAGGTCAGTAAAATGAAGACCCAGATTGTTGGGGGGTGAGGGGGCAATATGTTGACACTGTAAACCTCTTAGAGAGGATTGTAACACACTATGAAGCAGTATATAAGTCTAAGTGCTGTTGCTATTAAATTGCAAGCTTTCAAATACTCATCTTCCACTTTTAGATGTCTTATTATGCATTTGCAATTCAACCCAGAACATGGCCTCAAATTGTCTAATGGAATTCCATGCCCTTCAATCTCCTTCAAAAAATATTTGTATTTCCAAGCTTTTTCTGAAGACCCTGATAGAAAAGAAGTGGTTTTTTTCAAGAACTGCCCAAAATAGTTTAAATAGATAAGATGAATAAATGGGTGGGTAGGTTGGTAAATAGGTAGACAGGTAGACTCATGCCTTCATCCCTTACTCCAGAATCCTCAGGGCCTCTTCTCAACGCTCATTCTTCAACTGATCATGGAAAGAAAGGAAAATATCAGAATAACAGAGTTGGAAGGGACCTTGGAGGTCTTCTAATCCAACCCCCTGCTCAAGCAGGAAACCCTATAGCATTTCAGACAAATGGTTGTCTAATCTCTCCTTAAAAACCTCCAGTTGAGCACCCACAACTTCTGGAGACAAGTTGTTCTACTAATTAATTGGAGCCTTTTCTCTCTCTTTCTCTCTCTCTCTTTCTCGTTCTCTTTCTTGTTTCAGAATAATTTTATATGTTGACCACCCTATCTGCATATCAGTGGAGCTTGTAACTTCTCATTGCAATTTACTGGAAGAAAATCTGGAGGACTGATTTAGGTAGGACTTTTTTGCTACAACCTGAGGGGAGTGGGGTGACTGCAACTAATAATCTAATCCAGGGGTGTCACACTCAATTTCATTGAGGGCCGCATCAGCATTGCGGTTGTCCTTGGGGGGGCCGGGTAGGTGTGGCCAGGGTGGGCACGGCCTACTGGGTGGGCATGGCTGGAGTGGGTGTGGCCTACTGGGTGGGCATGGCCAGCTCTACATCATTCGCGTCAAGGGGGCCTGTGGGGGCCTGGGCAGGAGTGGGACAGATCTGAGGGTCTCTGGCAGAAGGGGGTGGGACCAGGGCAAGCGCCAAGGCATGGTCCACTGGAAGAGCCTGCTGAAACCCCTCCCCCTGGAGCCCATCAAGCCGGATACGTGAAGTAGGCGAGGGCCATTTGCTGGCCACTTCCAGGCGATGGTGCATTTCTTCATTCCTCACAAAGGATGACACCTGCCCATCATGCACCCAGGGGGCAGGGCCAACGTGGCAGGGGCCGGTCCCTTGCTGTTTCCAGATGGCCTTGTGGAGCTAAGACTGAATGCCTTTCAGCATAGATGGCCACCACAAAATTGTACATTGGCTCCCGGGCGGTCTGGGCCGGGGCCAAGGCAGCGGGGGCCGTTCCCTCACTGTTTCCAGGATGGCTTCACGAGCCACATGAGACCACGTCGCGGGCTGCATCCGCCCCCCGGGCCTTGTGTTTGACATGTCTGATCTAATCCAACCGATGACCTGCCACTTTAGAAGCAAATTACTTGCAAAGCTGATCTCTGCCATTTGCAAAACAGTCTAGCTTATAGGAAGGATAAAACACACAATTACACACAAGAGGAGCCCTGGTGGAGCAGTGGTTAGAATGCAATATTACAGGAAAACTCTGCCCACAGTCAGGAGTTCTATCCTGATGGGGCTCAAAGTTGACTTCCATTCTTCCAAGGTTGGTAAAATGAGGGCCCAGATTGTTGGGGGCAAAATGCTGACATTGTAAACTGCCCAGAGAGTGCTGTAAAATGCTATGGGGTAGTATATAAGTCTAATGCTTTTATTTCACTGAAGGGCTCTTGAGAGGATCAAAGCAAAGGATACTAACACACTATCACTTCAGCCTGTCACTCTTCCATCTCCATTCGGCACCTGGTTGAAGATTTCTGCACATTGTAATAAATCATCTGGACCTTGGCCTGAATATTGTATAAACAATAATAAAAACTGCTTTCAGGCTACAATCTTCTCCACCCAGCAATATGGGGAAAGAGATACATTCAGAGGAATGGGGCACGTGGAATAAAATCTGAATTAGAAAAAGCTGTTATCTTTCCAGGGAGAAATGATATCTCACCCTAACTACATCAAAACCTCGGACATCTCCTTTTATTTTATAAACAGTTCTCATTTCCATCCCTGGTGACATTTTAAATAGCTTCTCAGTGTGGACTAAGAAATTACCTAAATTTAACAGTTCTTTCTGTTTGTTTCTATCTCCATTTAGCTTTTTTCCATTCCACTCTCTCTGCAACTGGAATATCAATTGCTTTCTCCTTCCTCTTGCCCGTCTTTCTGTAAATTTTAACAGTGAGGATGGGATTTAAAAAAATGCTAGTTTTATTCCACATTTGTTATTGTATGTGAATAGTAGAAATGAAAACGGAGGAAAACATTCTGATGGATACAGAAAACCGTTGGATGCACACCAGGGAGAAGGTAGCTCTTGCACATGATCTGAACTTCCTTTCTTGTGAACATGGAACATACATAGAAAATAAAAACATAGAGTAATAGAATTGGAAGGGGCCTTGGAGGTCTTCTAGTCCAACACCCTGCTGGAACAGGAGATACCATATCATTCTGGACAAATGGCTGTCCAGTCTCTTCTTGGAAACCTCCAACAATGGAGCATCCACAACTTCTGGAGGTAAGTCATTTCACTGATTAATTTTTCCCTCTATCAGGACATTTCTCTTTAGTTCTAGGTTGGATCTCTCTTTAATGATCTTCCATCTGTTTACTTTTTGTCCTGCCCTCAGGTTCTTTGGAGAATAGTTGACCGCCTCTTTGCTTGCATAGGACGACAATACATTCAATAACATAATGTTCCACAATATTAAGTTCTTTCTGGACTGTCTGCTTTTTTCTCCCCCACCAATGAAGTGTACAAAAAGGACACAAGGTGCAAACTATGCAGAGAGACCTCAGAGACAATTCAACACATAGTAGCAATTGTCAGATGCAGGCAGGAACAGCATACATTGAATGGTCCAACCAAGTAACTGGTACAGTGATGTACTTAAGTGATGTACTTGTGCATGTGTTCTTGGGTACAGGAACACCTGCACAGTGTATGGGTTAGACCAGGGGTTACAAACTGCCGGCCCGCAGGCTGGATGCGTCATGCTGAAACCATGCCCACCCCAGCTCCGGCAACGGGGAAAAAGTCACGATACGTCGCGACACGTCACGTGACGTTGCGAGTTTGACACCCCTGGGTTAGACCCTCCAGAGGCCAATGGGGAAATTCCAGAGAAGGTTGTGATAAATAACAGGTCCTGTGGGACTTCCAGATCTAGATAGATAGACATGTACTGCCAATCAACCAGATTACATGTAATAGAAAAGGACTAGAGGTGGGATAGATGTAGCAGTGCCAAGTGACAGCAACATCAGGAAGAAGGAATATGAGAAGCTGGAGAAATATCGGGGCCTGAAGGAGGACCCGGAGAGAGTGTGGAAAGGAAAGGCCAAGTTGGTCTTCATGGTGATGGGATCACATAGGCTGAGATTCCTAAGCTGGAAGAGGAGCTCCAAAAGATCCTAGAAAGGTCTCTTACAGATCCCAGGAACAACATCAGGGCTCTCTGTTCAGAAGAGTGCAGAACTAGGAACAGCTAAGATTCTACACAGAATCCTCAAAACTCCCAAACTTCTGGTAGAAGACCCGAGATTGAAGAAGGCACGGACCACCCAAAGTGATAAGATATTTTTTTTCCCTGTGTACTGGAAAAATACATTTCATATACCTCTTAGCCACAGGGTTCTCCTAAATGTTCTTCTATTGCTTATATACTGCCTTTTGACATTATAATGGTGGACACTTCTTAATGTCCATCACTGGAATAAATGACAATCTCACTCATTTAGGGAACATTGCAAATATCTCAGAAAGGCCTGTAGTTTTTATTTTTATTTTTTTATTTTTTTGCTATCTGGTATTAAGCTTGGGAAATGCTCTATCAGTTGACTTTGATGCTGTTTCATTGATTAACTATGGACGTTTTCAAATTTCTCACTGTGTTGGGCCCTCCAGAAATTTATTTCAAGCTCACGTTTGATATATAAATCAAACTGGCCTTCCATTTTATGGAGGGCATTTCTAGGTTTTGTAACTTAAATGCATTGTCCAGCCGTACCGCCACCCCCTTTAATAAGGCGTAGCTACTTGCTGGTGGGGTGTAACAAGACATTTCTGTGGGTTTTCAGAAGGAGCTTAAGAAGATTTTGTAGAAATACAGAGACACGCAAACATATTATAGGTTATCTTCTGACCCAATTGCCATCTCTTTGATGTGCAGATACTTCCCTTTATGTGTCCGAGAGCTTTGACATACAAGTATCCAATTATATTCAATTTAGTTTCAGATGGCAAGGACCTTTGATTTATTTTTTTTAAGCAAGCTTGAAACCCATAGGTTGTAAGAGAAATGTTACAAAAGGAAGACCATTTTAGATGTTTGAATCCTTTTTAGTTTTCTCCCAGCCCATGTCCCTTACAAAGAGACAGAGAGAGCAGGAGACAAGATCTTTCATGATTTATGTTGCCACTATTGAAAGGTGATGTTTGCCATCAAGGACACCCAAAATGGCCAGAAAATGCCTTCTGTAGAAGACAGAAGTGTGATTTCTGGATATCAGCTACCAACCTTCACATACTTTTCTGTCCATGTTAGATAAACATGAAACGCGAGTGTGTCTGTTCTTTTGAAGAAGATGGGGGAAGAATACAGGGCTTCAAAGATGCAAGTCCTTGAATTGCCCCATTTGAGAGAGAAAGCCTAATTGTGCAGAATATTGATCCCTCAGGCTATTGTCACAACTGTCTGTTGAAGATCCCTTTTTTCCCTGCACCTTTTCTACATTGCAAGGAAACTGTCAACTCTGCACAGCTCTGAGCCTCTCAATAGCAAACTCCACAGGTTAATGTTGTCATTCTCATAAATGCTTTCCCTGATTTTATGAATCGCTTCCAGTGGCATTATCAGTTCTTTGTTGGGAGCAAAGGTGTGAGAGGAAGAAACATCAACACTAGGACTGTGCAAGCAGCAGCTTTGGCTTGCCTCCATTAGGTGAAGAGGGAACACAACTGCACAATTGGCTCCAATGGGGAACTTTGTGTTGCCTCACACTGTCCAGGTATTGTAGTTGGAAAACTTTTCTATACAATCACCAAACTGTGGAGGGGATTGTTGAAACAGTCACGGAGAAGTAATACAGCACTCTCTGAACTAGAGTTTGAGATGGAATAGAATAGAATAGAATAGAATAGAATAGAATAGAATAGAATAGAATAGAATAGAATAGAATAGAATAGAATAGAATGGAATGGAATGGAATGGAATGGAATGGAATGGAATGGAATGGAATGGAATAGAATAGAATAGAATAGAATAGAATAGAATAGAATAGAATAGAATAGAATAGAATAGAATAGAATATGGAACGGGATAGGATAGGATAGGATAGGATAGAATAGAATTAGAATAGAATGGAATGGAATGGAATGGAATGGAATAAGAATAGAATAGAATAGAATAGAATAGAATAGAATAGAATAGAACAGAATAGAATAGAATAGAATAGTCCTCGACTTACAACAGTTCATTTAGTGACTGTTTGAAGTTACAACGGCACTGAAGTGACTTATGACTGTTTTTCACACTTATGACCGTTGCGGAATCCCAATAGTCAAGTGACTTACTTTCGGATGCTTGACAACTGGTTCATATTTATGACAGTCGCAGTGTCCCAGGATCATGTGCTCACCTTTTCCAACCTTCTGACAAGCAAAGTCAATGGGGAAGGCAGATTCACTTAATAACCGTGTTACTAATTTAACAACTGCAGTGATTCACTTAACAAATGTGGCAAGAAAAATCGTAAAATGGGGCAAAACTCACTTAACAAATTCTCACATAGCAAAATAAATTCTGATCTCAGTTGTGGTCATAAGTCAAAGAATAGGATAGGATAGGATAGGATAGGATAGGATAGGATAGGATAGGATAGGATAGGATAGGATAGGATAGGATAGGACAGGACAGGACAGGACAGGACAGGACAGGACAGGACAGGATATTCCTTATTGGCCCAGTGTGATTAAACACACAAGGAATTTGTCTCCAGTCCATAAGCTCTCAGTGCAAATGCAAAACAACAGAGTAATAATAATCATAATAATATACTGATAAGTGAAAGTAATAGAAAAAAACAAAAAGGATAATAGTAATACAGCCATACCACACGGGTTAAAGCCTTTGGCAAGCAAGGCCAAAGAAATCAAGCAAGGCAAATACTGTACCCATGCATGAAGCAGCCCCATTAAGTGGTGCACAGCACCTTTGCAAACTTCTTTTGTTAAAAATCCTACTAGGCAATATACTAACGAATTGAGCCTAGCAGATTAACAATTTAGCAAGCCTTTGATGGTTTCATCTCTTGCTGACTCTCAAGTGCTATCCAGGTCCTGCCGTCTATCATGCTGGAGAGCTCATTGGGGACGTTCGCTTAGATGAGCCAATCTTTCTGGGAAATGATTCAGAAATACTCATCGTGTCACCCAGGTACTAATAACATTGTTCCTTTGACCTCCAAGCAGAGGAAATCATTTGGCTTTTCTGAAAGATAAGCTTCTTCGGAGAAGTTTGCTAAAATATTTTTTCTTCACTTTTCGAGTGGATGACATAGATTCTATTTTCTGCAGACTTTCCTGCTTTCTTATGAAATTTGACAATAGCTGACAAGGTGTTTTGCAACCTTCCTTCCTTCCTTCCTTCCTTCCTTCCTTCCTTCCTTTCCTTTCTTCCTTCCTTCCTTCCTTCCTTCCTTCCTTCCTTCCTTCCTTCCTTCCTTCCTTCCTTTCTTCTATTATTCCTTCCTCTCTCACTCTTACTTTGTTTCTCGCTCTCTTTTACACCATCTCTCAATCTCCTTCCTTCCTTCCTTCCTTCCTTCCTTCCTTCCTTCCTTCCTTCCTTCCTTCCCTTCCCTTCCCTTCCCTTCCCTTCCTTCCTCTCACGCTTACTTTGTTTCTCACTCTCTTTTACACCATCTCTCAATCTCCTTCCTTCCTTCCTTCCTTCCTTCCTTCCTTCCTTCCTTCCTTCCTTCCTTCCTTCCTTCCTTCCTGTACTTTGCTGCAGGGGCAATAGTGAATTTTTGTTTTGTTTTCCATGGTTGAAGGAGCTAGTATATCTAGCCTATCGCAGAGAAGGATTGGGGCCACATGATAACTACCTTCCAGTACTTGAGGGGCTGTCACAGAGAAGTGGGGTCAACTTATTCTCTAATGTTCCTGAGGTCGGGACAAGAAGTAATGGGTGGAAGCTTGCTAAAGAGAGATCCAACTTAGATAATAAGGAGAAAATTTCTGTCAGTGAGAACAATTAATCTATGGAATAGCTTTCCTCTCATAGTTGTGGGTGATTCGTCACTGGAGGTTTTCAAAAATAGACTGGACAGCCATTTGACCAGGGTGGTATAAGGTCTCCTGTCCTGATAAGGGTTGGACTAGAAGACCTCTAGGTTCCCTTCCAGCCTTATGATTCTATCCCAGCTAATTTAGAATACTAAATTGTGTAGAGTAGAGTAGTTTATTTAGATGGAAAGCATCATTTTAATCCCAAGGTTATGATGGGTGATGGCTACAGAAAAACAGATGAAGCCAGGAAGATTACCCTGTTATCTGTAATTAATTCATTCATTCTCAAATGATATTAATTGTGATCTTTATCCTACTTCTTTCATCCTTCTCTTTTCTCCTGCTACATTCAAAGTTGCAGTCCCCTTTCCCATTCACATTAAGACTGGCTTCACACATCATTGTTCAATCAAGGTTTACTGAATAAAGCACAATTGCTTTACTCAATAAACTGGATTTGTATGATGCTTTAAGTCAGGGGTAGGCAACCTTGGCTCTTTTATGACTCGTGGACTTCAACTCCCAGAATTCCTGAGCCAGAATTCTGGGAGTTGAAGTCCACGAGTCATAAAAGAGCCAAGGTTGCCTACCCCTGCTTTAAGTCATAAGTCATAGTTTATAGCTACAAATCCTGCTACATTCAAAGTTGCAGTCCCCTTTCCCATTCACATTAAGACTGGCTTCACACATCATTGTTCAATCAAGGTTTATTGAATAAAGCACAATTGCTTTACTCAATAAACTGGATTTGTATGATGCTTTAAGTCAGGGATAGGCAACCTTGGCTCTTTTATGACTCGTGGACTTCAACTCCCAGAATTCCTGAGCCAGAATTCTGGGAGTTGAAGTCCACGAGTCATAAAAGAGCCAAGGTTGCCTACCCCTGCTTTAAGTCATAAGTCATAGTTTATAGCTACAAATCATGCAGTGTGCAAAGTTAATCTTTGATTAGCACAATATAAGAACTTGGACAATAGCTTAATATATGAGGATCCAACCTGGGTCGGTCACTAGGACCAGAGGTTTCGTCTTCTTTCAGACTTGTGCTGGAGTTCTCTCTACCAGAATGTGTGCTTTGGGCTATTCTATGTGTAGTATTTATGTGGTGCCTGGCTGTGTGTGGCTTTTTATTGAAAGTCGTTGGCTGTTGTTTCCTTGTGCTGCCAGGTCCTGGGCTCCTGATAAGCTGGTGGTAAATCAGCACTCCTGTTGACTGACAAGGTGTCTTCTTTCCCAAGCTTCAATATTTCCCTGGCTGTTTTTGTGCCTGCTCGACCAACAATATATAAGTAAGTTATTCCTCAACATATGAAGTTCCACTTAGCCATAACATTTAGGGGTTACCACATTTTGTACCAGTAACAGCTTTCTGATGGTCTTCAAGTGTAGCTCCTTGTAGAGAACATGGCAGTAATCCCATCAAGATTTAATTAGGGTTAGTCTGCCCTGACCCAGGTAGGTTTAGATATGTCACAGCAGCCAAAAATAGGTTCTCCTTGTCACTTTCTCCTCTAATAGCAGATTGGATCAAAGGGGCTGTTAAGTGATGCACTTGTTTGTTTAGCAGTAGCACTACTTTGTCCATGACATAGGCACTGTTCATTGATCTCTGCAGGGTGAGAGAAGATGTTTCCAATATACTATTTTCATGATTATGAAATAAGGAAAAATAAGGAAGAATCCAAAATTTCACTAAGAACTGAAACCTTTGGTGAAAGTTAGAATATAAAGAAAACTCAAAAATATCATTTCAAAGGTTTTGCACATATTTGTAGTGGAATCTGTGACAATTTGGGGAAAAAAAGTAACCATGCAGCAGTGATACAGAATTAATTTCAAGGTCTCTATGTAAGCTGCTCATTATCAATGGAATAAGTAAAATGGCCAGGTCTATAAGTTCTAAGATGTAAGTAAGATGATGATGATGATGATGATGATGATGATGATGATGATGATGATGATGATGATGATGATGATGATGATGATGATGATGATGATGACGACAGTGACATAATGATGATGATGATAGAACATAGAATAACAGAATTGGAAGGCACCTTGGAGGTCATCAGGTCCAAGCAGGAGAGTCTACATCATTTCAGACAAATGGATGTCCAGTCTCTTCTTGAACGCCTCCACTGATGAAGCACCCACAACTTCTGAAGGCAAGCTGTTCCATTGATTGATTCTTCTCATTCTTAGGAAATTTCTCCTTAATTCCAGGTTGCTTCTCTCCTTGATTAACTTCCATCCATTGCTTCTTGTTTTGTCTTCTGGTGCTTTGGAAAAATAGGTTGAACCCATCAAATACTGGAACACTGCTATCACGTCATCCCTAGTCTTGATGATGATGATGATTTGTTAGCCTTCATTATTGACTAGACCAATGATTCTCAACCTTATCACCTTTAAGATGTGTGGACCTCAACTCCCAGAATTCCCTAACCAGCCAAAAAATGTTTATTTATTTGTTTGTTTGCTTGTTTGCTTAGTCACTTAAAGTAAGTAAATAAATTTTATTGACTAGCTGTCTGACCATGTCAAAAACCTATAAAAACAATACAGAAGGAACAGTAGAACATATTTATGAGATATTGTCACCCCTGCAATCAACTCCAATCTGTTTTGCTTAGTTTTGTGATTTATGTACTGTCTCAATCCAGAAGGAACTTGAGGGTGCTTATAGATATTATGTACATTACAGGTACATAAAATGTTAGTAATACATTAATATTTTATGAGCTAAATGCATTAATTAATTAAAAGTGTTATTAAACTGAGATGGTTATTAATGCTCCTGCATTCTTGGACTATGGTCCAAATGTGTAATTTTAGATAATGATCTAATTGAAGTTTTTTCCTGCTTAGGTGGTAATAGGCAATAGTTTTAACTTTATATACTAACCTCATTCATCACCCAGGAAAATGATGAATGCTTTAAAATGTTCAGAACTTCCTCACGTTAGTCCTATTTATCCCTCAAAATTCTATTTGTCCTGCTAAGAACATTTGGAGAAACTGCAATGGAGACCCATTTATTAATTTTTTAAATTGGTTGGAAACAGAACAGCAAAAATATCCAAAGCCAATTACCATTGGGTACATCAAGCAGAAAAAGAAAGATGTTCAAATTTCTACTCTTAGATCTAAATCAAACTTACCCTTTCTGCAGTGTTTTCCAGCAGCCTCGAGAGACCCCAAAGAATTAACTAGAAACTGATGATCGGAACTTTTAAATTAGACCTCCAGCTGAATGTGAATTAAGAAACATAACTGCCTAAAATGAAAAGCAAATTACAGATAAATTCAAGCTGAGGATCAGGAGCAGATTATTCAGAGATTGGTCAGGAACTTTAAAAGACAGTTGCAGCATTGTTCAGTATTATGGTGCGTGTGCGGTTTTGTGCATGTGCATATATCCTGTTGCATATCTGCCATATTAAATCTCATTTAAAAAATGAGAAGATGAAACCAATTTTATGGGGTTTATGATTTAGTATTCTGGGGGTTTTGGTCCTACCATGATAACAATAGTGACGATAATATTCTGTATTATTCTTTTAGTTTGTGTTTTATAATAATAATAATAATAAAGTTGGAAGGGACCTTGGAGGCCGTCGAGTCCAACCCCCTGCTCAGGCAGGAAACCCTATACCATTTCAGACAAATGGCTGTCCAGTCTCTTCTTAAAAACTTCCAGTGTTGGAGCATTCACCGCTTCTGGAGGCAGGTTGTTCCACTGGTTAATTGTTCTAACTGTCAGGAAGTTTCTCCTCAGTTCCAGGTTGCTTCTCTCCTTGACTAGTTTCCATCCATTACTTCTTGTCCTGCCCTCAGGTGTCTTGGAGAATAGCTTGACTCCCTCTTCTTTGTGGCAACCCCTGAGATATTGGAATACTGCTATCATGTCACCCCTAGTCCTTCTTTTCATTAAACTAGACATACCCAATTCCAGCAACCGTTCTTCATATGTTTTAGCCTCCAGTCCCCTAATCATCTTTGTTGCCCTTCTCTGCACTCTTTCTAGAGTCTCAACATCTTTTCTACATCGTGGTGACCAAAACTGGATGCAGTATTCCAAGTGTGGCCTTACCAAGGCATTGTAAAGTGGTATTAATACTTCACGTGATCTTGATTCTATCCCTCTGTTAATGTTGGGTCCTCTGTTTTTAAATTGTTTTTTAATTCTTTCTTTCTATACAGGTAGTCCTTGATTTACAACAATTCATTTAGTGACTGTTCAAAGTTACAACAGCACTGAAAAAAAGTGACTTATTTTCACACTTTCACACTTAGAAGTCTTAGCTTCTGTGGTCATGTTGTGTATTTTTGCACTTTTTTCTCATCAGTACAGGTAAAGTGAAGTTTTTATTTAATCTCAGTATTTATTAATTTTTAGGTTTGTTTCTTATGTAAAGTAATGATATGCAACAGTATCTTTTTACATATAGACTTGAAAATGTGCATTGTCTTTGATATGGGAATGTATTAAATTTATTTACATTAGTCCTGATGGGGAAAAATTAGTTTTGATAGTCATCTTTTTTGGTACTCATTGCACCTTCTGGAACCAATTAATGATGAGAACCGAGATACCACTGTATTCATCCTTCTTTTACAGCTCTATATATGAATTTAGTCGTCCAACAATCTATCATCAGCTATTTTCATCTCAACCAATTCCAGCATGCTCAAATATGTATAGGTAAATTGGTCCAGGATATCTTTGCCTGGACAGCAAAAATGGTGAGGATAAATGTTTCCTTAGATGCCAAAATCAATGCAATTCACTTTTGTCCTACAACAAATATGAAAAAGTTATTTCTGTGAGTTTTTCTAAATTTTCCTCCTTGAATATAATTGATTCTTCCAAACATCATTTTTAAAAATATCTCTGTCTCTCTCTCACACACACACAAAAGAGAAGAATTTTACATTATGAAAAAAGAAATTTGCTGTGATTCCATGTCCTTGAATCAGTTCATAATGTAAACTAGTCCCTTCTATCCTTTCTTTGAAGAGAGAGAGAGAGGTTTCAATCTTTCCCAGCGAACACAATCCATTTAAATAAGTTCCATCTTTTCTATCAGTCCTCTCTTTGTTTGACTTGTCAGTAATAACACTTGAGCTGACATGGTACAGGCGTCCTGCTAATTTAGTAATTATTGACATGGTGCCGGGCAAGAGATGATAGCAAACAGAAGAACAGTTAACAGGAAATGAAAAAGAAAAGAAAAGAAAGAAAAGATCTCCATATTGTCACTGAATGGGAACTGAGATTGGGTGGGTTTGTGTGTGTGTCTGTGTGTGTGTTCTAAGCAGACCTTGGGAGCTGTTTCCCATTTTCCTGAAACATTTATAATTTATGCTTTGCGATAATTTCAGATATTTTTAAGACTGCCTTTTGAGAAACTGGAGCACTGAATGAAGAGGGTGGAATGCACACAGAAGGACAATGATCTGCCTTCCATTCTTAAAGATTTCTTAAAAGTGAGTTGTCACTTTCCTTTTGCTGTTCTTTCTCAATTTTCACTTGCATTTAGATATGACGGTGACATTAGCCAGGAGAGAATTATGGTTGATCTCTTCCTCCACTCTTAGGCAGGCAAATCCTGCTTCTTAGAATCATAGGGCTGGAAGGGCCTTGGAGGTCTTCTAGTCCAACCCTCCTGCCCAAGGCAGGAGACCTTATACCATCCTGGTCAAATGGTTGTCTAGTCTGTTTTTGAAAACCTCCAGTCAAAGAGGGGTCAAAGAGGCCATCTATGTCAAAACTGAACAGCCCTCTCTCAACAAAGGGGGAGGGATATGACATCATCTATCTTCAGGCTACAACACTGTCCTTTCAACAGTTCCAAGAAGGCTCCACACCCATTTGCACTATTCAGGTGACCTCGATGACACAGATAAGTCTCCAGGTGGCCTCAACAACTCTCTAAAAGAATGCAAATGACCAGCTGTCTGCAAGGAGTATAAATCCTCCCATTCCCCACCTGTAAGGAACCACTTCAATCCACATCTTAAGAAAGCAGAACTCTTGGAAACAGTCTCTTCCAACAGGAACTTTTATTAAGAGAAATTGATAGTAGGCATGATAGACAGGATCTGAGGGATTCCCTCACAAATCGATGTTTTAAAGTGTCCCTAAGCAATCCCCACCCTACAGTTCTTCCGGGCGATTCAGACCGGCAGATTTCTAGGTGTTAAATCCAGGAAAGATAACATCAATCCGGCTCCATTGTACACGATCATTCAACAGCTCCTCACACCTTATTTTGATGACAGATAAATAAACCAGATCCCGGGGTTGTATCTTTTCAAACCCCCCATAGGGGGGGCCATAGGATAAGAGCCATAGGATCAGAGGGCCATAGGATAAGAGGCAAATGGTTACATTGTAATGGTTAGCAGAGGCGAATAAACAAAAGGTTACTTTGTAGTGAATAGAGGAAGTGAAAGTAGTAAAAAAAAACCTTCATATCCCCCCTCTCCTTTTGGAGTATGGCAGGACCCAGGAAAGGGTAAGAATTGGTTTTAGATCAGAGGAGATAGATAGAAAGGAAATATAACTGGATCCTGACACCACCATCCAGTCAGAGCTGAAGAAGCTTCTCGGATGAGAAGCGAAACGTCTTCAAAGAAAAACAAGAAAATCCAGTTGTCTTGTGAAAAAGCATCTTTGGGATAACTACAGTATGACCTGGATGACTGAGAATCTCCATAAACCTCCAGTGATGGAGCACCCACAACTCTGGGAGGCAAATGTATTCCATTGTTTCATTGTTCTCACTGTCAGAAAAATTCTCCTTAGTTCTAGGTTGGATTTCTCTTTGATAAACGTCCATCCATTACTTCTTGTCCTGCCCTCCGGTGCTTTGGACAATAGGTTGACCTCCTCTTCAAGTACTGGAAGACATCTCTCATGTCCTCCCTAGTCCTTCTCTTCAATAGGGTAGACTAGCTTCTTCAACATCTTTCTGATTTAGCCTCCAGACCCCTAATCATCTCTCTTCTCTGCACACTTTCTAGGGCCTCAGCATCTTTTTTGTATCATGGTGACCAGAACTGGACGCAGTATTCCAAGTGTGGTCTCGCTAGTCTGGTATAAAGCAGTATTATCACAGAGTATTAAAACAGAGCTGAAAACTCAAATCTAAAAGTTATTCTGGTCCTCTATCTTCTGTAGTTTTAATTGGGGGCCTGCTGTCTTTTCTCTATTGGGAGCCCAGTAAGTTAAACAGAAATGAGGCAGGCCTTAAGGGGCCATCTACCTTTTTTTCCCCCCTCCATATTTGAGAAAGTAAAATAAAAGTCATAAAATGCAAACCAAACCCCTTCCTCCCACCTGAAGCTTCCAATTTCCAGCCGTTCCTTTTCATCTTAATTTCGAACAGTTGTTACTCCAATTAAATTCTACCACCTAGCATTTTCAAACAGGGCTCTGTTGTCGTGGCAAAACTCTTTTTAATGGACAGCTGTTTTTGACATTTCTCTCTGATTTGCCAGATCTCTGTCATCTGCTTTGCTCTGTTTGGAATTTTGCTGCTGGCATGGGAAGAGATGCAAATCTCCAGATCAATCACTCACTGCCGCCCGTGCATAGAAATGAGGAGGTTGTGTTGGGAATTTAGTGGGCTTAAAGTGGGAGTGGGAAAGCTTGAAGGAATCAGAGACTGAGAGAATCATCCTAGCTAGATTTCTTGAAGTGATTTTTTTCTTTTTCTTTAAACCATTTCATTTCAAGGGCTTCAGATTCCCTCGTTCCACTTTTGAAGGATCGTCATTTTTCATTGCGCCAATCTGTTGCTTGGCGATCAAACAATTTGCACATGCCTTATTCCAAAAAAAAAAAAGATTGCTAAATTCTCCTCCCCTTGCATAATGGGTCTGCAAATGGTTATAAACTTTCTCATTAACAAGAAAAATATAGAATATTATATATATATATATATATTTGAAGACCAGTGTAATATTTGGGCTAATCTGTTGGCTATTGTTTTTTTTTTGTTTTTGTTTTTTCTTTCGCTTTTTATATATATTAGATGTTGGATCAATTTGATTATTTCTCTATCTAATAATCAAATTGACCCAACATCTAATACAGTGGTGGCGAACCTATGGCACGGGTGCCAGAGGCGACACTCAGAGCCCTCTCTGTGGGCACGCGCGCCGTCACCCCAGTCCTAGGCCTTCAGCTGGGTTTTATAAAACCTTTTCGCTTTAGGCCTCCGCCGCCATGTGCAAAAAAAAAAAAAAAAAAGGTTCAATCAGTCAATTTCAACTTCTCGCGGGAAAAAAAAAGATCTTGCAACGTTGGAATTGATTGATTGAACTTTTTAGTCCCACCCAGTCTGCTGTTACCACCGCAGCCACGCCCACCCAATTGGCCACGCCCACCCAATGGGCCACACCCACCCGGCACTCGACAATGCATAAGTGGGTTTTGGGTTGCAGTTTGGGCACTCGGTCTCTTAAAGGTTCGCCATCACTGATCTAATATATATAAAAAGTGAAAGAAAAAAAAGAAAAAAAATAGCCAACAGATTAGCCCCAATATTTCACTAGTCTTCAGATCCCTCTGTTAACCATCTGTTAACAGAGGGATTTGAAAACTAGTGTAATATTTGAGCTAATCTGTTGGCTATTGTTTTTTTCTTTTTAAAAAAACTGATAAATTCTCCATCTTAATTCTCTGTTAACCATCTGTTAACAGAGAATTAAGATGAAGAATTTAGCAGGATTTTTTTTTTTCCCAGCATCCAGTCAGAGAGGATTTTTTTCTGTGTTTAATGTTGGGCTTATTTGATGTTTAGTGCTTTCCCCCCCCTTTTTTTTTTGTGTACATTTTTTCTTTTTTCTTTTTTATTGTTACTGTTGGATTTATGTTTTTCTGTTTTTTTCTGTTTGTTATTTTATTCCCATTGATAAAATATAATAAATGTATATATTAAAAAAAACAATTGCAAGAATTATAGAAAGATTTATAGAAATGTATTTATTTATAGAAAGATTTAATTCCCTGTTAAATTCTTACTGAGCTTACTGAGGTACTTTCTGATATTCACAAAATTATTCTTTAAGGTATTTTAAATATAACAGTTAGCTTAATGAATTTGGTAGGACTTAAGTTGTCATTAACTGGACATCCACAGGATGAGAAACAACATTTCTGAACTTATTCATACATGCTCTGCATTTAAGAGAGATTTTTTAAAAAAAATAGTTTTGTGGATTATTATTCCACTGTTAATTTTTTAAAAAAAGAAGGGCTAAGAACAACCCACAAAGATTACTCCAAACTAAGTAAAAGAATACTTGTATGACCAAGAGCCAACTATTGCCATGATCTAGAACAGATGTTGAGACTCTAGAAAGAGTGCAGAGAAGAATAATAAAGATGATCATGGAACTGGAGGATGAAACATACGATGAACAATTGCAGGAACAGGGTATGTCTAGTTTGAGGTGACATGATAGCAGTCTTCCAATATTTGAGAGGCTGCCACAAAGAAGAGGGGATTAACCTATTCTCCAAAGCCCCAAAAGGCAGGACAAGAAGCAAAGGATGGAAACTAATCAAGGAGAGAAGCAACTTAGAACTAAGGAGAAATTTCCTAATGGTTTCAGTGGAACGGCTTGCCTTCAGAAGTTATGGGTGCTCCATCACTGGAGGTTTTTAAGAAGAGAGTGGACAACCATGAGTCTGAAATGGTATAGTGTCTCCTGCTTGGGCAGGAGGTTGGACTGGAAGACCTATTAGATAATATTTGAAGGGCTGCCACAAAGAAGAGGGGGTCAAACTATTCTCCAAAGCATCAGAAGGTAAGACAAGAAACAATGGTTGGAAACTAATCAAGGAGAGAAGCAACCTGAAATTAAGGAGAAACTTCCTAACAGTGAGGACAATTAACCAGTGGAATAGCTTGCCTTCAGAAATCGTGGGTGCTCCATCACTGGAGATTTTTAAGAAGAAACTAGACAGTCACTTGACTAAAATAGTATAGATTCTCCTGCTTGAGTGGGGGCTGGACTAGAAGACCCCCAAGGTCCCTTCCAGCTCTGTTATTCTGTTATTCTGCTACTTGTTTCAGGAGTATCTAAATCTTTTATTTTTTTTCCCAATAAATATGGGCCAATTGGAAGACCCAATGCAAAAGAAAAAGGACAGCAATATTCTGTCTCAGTTCATTTTCAACTTTCTGAGTTTCTATTTGAAAAGGGAAGAAAATTGACTAAGGACCTCTTCAGAGGAAAAATTCTTCTAATTCGTCTTGAGCTGGATTAAGTCAAGTTGCTTCTTACACACTTGACATCTTGTCTATAGATCCTCATATACTGAATTTCTAAGTCCGTATGTGCTTCTAACTCCATCATCTGCCCCCTAATGTAATGGATGATTGACTTCTTTCTCACAAGAACAGGTAGTTGTCTACTTATCGCCAGGTCCTTAGCAGCCATTCAAAGCTGTGATGGTCCCCTCCAAAGCTAACCATGAATGACCCAGTTGTAATGACCACCACCTACACAGTCATGTGCCAGCATTTTGGGTGTCAGCATTGACAGCCCTTTGCAGCACCTCACGGTCATGTGATTGTGTTTTATGACATTTACTTTACAACTGTCCTATTTGCATAACAATTGCTGCAAAAAAAGAGCATAAAAGCATGTCAGTCAGGTGATGACCCATTTTTTGACCATCAGGTCTTACAACTGTAATTGCCAGGCTTGGTTACAGTCATAAGTCGAGAATTATCTGCATGCGTTCTTTTTCTTTGTCACTTTGTCTGATCTTTAGACTCTTAATAAAACATTTGTCTAAGAATGTTGCGATCAGTTGGCTTCTACGTCGTGAACAAAACTCACTTTGCTTGCCATGAGATAGATCCCATTTATTAGATTTGTGTGTGTGTGTAACTTTATTTATTTGTAAGAATAATGATTGCCTGTGTACTTTAACTTTGTATGCTCCTCTTTGACATGAAGAGAAGATGGAAGGCCTTGAAAGATATATATTTTCAATTAATCGTTCATTGTAGAATAAGAAAAAACATAGAAATGCTTCATATAACAGCAGCACCAAGAAAACAGACCCATTCAGTTTATTACAGTTAATTTTATTTAGATGTAATATTTTAAAATAATCACTGAAGGGATATTGTTAGTATATCTTCTATAGTATCCAAAGAAAATAGACCTTGGAAATCTACAAATAAATATGTTCAAGAAATTGAGCTTTGTGCAGTACAAGAAGCAGATTGATCTATTCATTAATTTTTGCTATCCTAAATAATGAACAAAAGAGAGTTTATACTGTTCAGAATGGTCAGGGTCTCCTGCTTGAATAGGGGGTTGGACTACAAAACCTCCAAGGTCTCTTCCAACTTTGTTATTCTGTTAAGTGAAGTTTGGATAGTATTTCCCATCATTCAGACTTAGTCTGAAATCTTAAGGTACCATGGTAACAATTGTTTTGCCTTTATTTTTTTCCAATCAGTTCTTACTAGTTGGACTATAAAGAATTTTCTAGACAAATTCTTCTAATTTTCCTCAATGCAAGGGGTATTCGTGAACATAGTCGTGAGGAAATACATCTCCCACTGTTCGGTCAGAATTTCAGGAGTCTACAGTTCTTCAGAAGGAACATAGAGTATAGAACATAGAATCATAGGGCTCAAATGGACCTTGTAGGTCTTCTAGTCCAATCCCCTGCTCAAGGCAGGAGACCTTATCCCATTTCGGTTAACTGGTTGTCCAATTTCCTCTTGAAAATTGTGATGGTGCACCCACAATTCTGAGAGGCAAGTTATTCCATTGTTTAATTGTTCTCACTGTCAGGAAATTCCTTGTTCATTCCAGGTTGGATCTCCCTCTGTCCTTCTTGTCCTGCCCTCAGGTGCTCTGGAGAATAGACAGACTCCCTCTTCTCTGTGACAGCCCCTCAAGTACTGGAAGACAGCTAACATCCCCCCAATTGTTCTTTTCATTAGACTAGCCATACCTCGTTCCCTCAACCATTTATCATGACTTAGCCCCCAGGCCCTTGATCATCTTTGGGTAGCAACCGATGTACGTTTGGCTGTTTGCTTTATATGCTAGCACTTCCCTGCACTCTTTCTAGGGTCTCATCATCTTTGCTGCATTACAGAAAACCACAGCTGCCATTAATACCTTTGGTCACCTACAAGAAGAAAGTCAACTTCGGGAAAACATCAAAAAAAAAGTTGATAGAAATTCTGCAGAGTTTTTAAAAGAAAGTAGAAGAGCAGAGGCCTGGTGGCGAGGCAGCTGTCAACAGTTTTAAATCAAAGATCTTCTTTCTCTGTGATCTTAACGGTCCACCAGAAAACCTGTTTTAAAAAATGGCCCACCCTGATTAACGTGACCTGGTCTTCAATCAAAATAACTCTTTGTGTAACTCTCTTTCCAGCAATCATTTCTCCTTCGCTTCTTCTATTCCATTCTTTCCTTCCTTATTGCTCTTGACTGTTATTGTTTCTTCTAGAAGATCAGGGGAAAGATTGTAGCTGCCTTGGCATAAAGTAAGACTTTATTTTATTTTCTCCAAGAAATAAAACACTTCATTATTCCTTTTCTTCTCATTATTGTTCATAAGGAGGAATGCTTGTATGTTCCCTCCTGCAGTGAAATGGTGCTTCGTCATTTCGAAGGAAATTAAAAGCAAAGGATGAACAACGTGATAAAGTCAAAATGAAGAGTCATTTGATGATTTTTCTGCCCTCAAAGTGTCATGAACAGTAGGGATTATAAACCAACATGCATAAAGTGATTTCTAAATAGCAAAATAATAGTAAATTGTGTGGTGTTTAAGACCCCTAGCTCTCTTTAATAGTAGGAAGTTTCTTAAGGCAAAGGAGCTGAATTGTTTTGATTTTGTGAACAGTGTTTGCCATATTTCTTTATTTATAAATATATCCACTTAACCTGCAGAAATAGGCAAATACCCAGACAGACTAGATTCAGCCATAGTTTCATTCCATACAGCATTAACCTTGCGAACTCTCAAGCTTCCTCCTTGCGTTATATATTCAAGATGGACAGTATTTAATATTTATTTGCTATGTATATGTAGGGATGTGGGTCTATATATATGTTGTACATAGTATGTTTAGGTGTGTGTCATGTATATGTTTCACTTTGAGAGCGGGCAACTAAATTTCATTTTTTATGTGTGCCATTGTGCCCACAATATAAAAATGACAATAAAGGTTATTTATCTTATCTTTATCAGACACAGCTAGTATATAAAGCAAACAGCCAAACTTACAAATGGTTGCTACCCAATCCTCGTCATGGTTCCATATAAAAGCCTAATATGTCTAATTGTTATTTTTAATTATTTAAATTATATTCCCTTTTTTAGAATATGCCCTTCAGTGTGCATGAATTGGGTTTGGATTCAAATGGGTTGGAACAAAACCCAAGAGAAAATGGATGTGAAACCCGTTTCAGATGAGTATATTTCACTGAGAATTGGCAACAACTGATTTCAAAATTCAGCAAGTTTTTCATAAACTCATTAAGATGACATCATCTGAGAGCATTAGTCATTGTAGGAATTTGGGATGTATCCTGATATTTAAAATCAGAAAATATAATAATGAACATTATATAAAACATACATATCATATATAGGAGATACCTCTTATATATCTTCAAGAAGTATGGGTGAATGACTTTGGATCTAAACATTTAAGGCTCGGCTTGGAACTATTTTTATCTCATTAAATTCATCCGTAGGTTGTCAAGAATTTCTTGTAAAAACAATTTGGAGCTATACTTCTCTAATATGTTGTGTTAAATTAAAATTATTCTAACTTGTTTGGGAAGGAATGCAGTTTAATTGCTACCCAAAAAAATCTATTTTTTTAATTTCTATATTATGACATTCATTTTTTATTTTTTGACATTGGGTTACTATACTCTTAAAGTTGACCTTGGTATTTCTGATTATCCATGGGCTACTTAAAATTACTTGGATGTTCCTGGATTGCTTGTATTTTTATCTCATAATCTATCTCACAGGATTTTTGCAAAGATAACAGAATATCAGAGCTGGAAGGGACCTTGGAGGCTTTCTTGTCCAACCCCATGCTCAAGCAGAAGATCCTATACCATTACAGACAAGTAACTGTCTGTCTCTTCTTAAAAATCTCCGGTGTTGGAGCACCCACAACTTGTGAAGGGAAGCTGTTCAACTGTTTAACTGTTCTCACTGTTAGGAAATTTCTTCTTAGTTCTAGGTTGCTTCTCTTCTTGTTTAGTTTCCATCCATTGTTTCTTGTCTTGTCTTCTAATGCTTTGGAGAATAGGTTGACCCCTTCTTCTTTGTGGCAGTCACTCAAATATTGGAACACTGCTATCATGTCACCCCTAGTCCTTCTTTTCACAAGACTAGACAAGCCCAATTCCTAGAACCGTTCTTATAAAATGGGAGACTGCGTACACCAAGGAGAACTATTGGGATCACAGAAAAATTCTGCATAAAATAAGAGCTCCTATTCAAGTTGCCAACTCTTCTTCAGATCAATGGAAGGATATTTGATGGTATTCAAGAGTTCCAAGTGTTTGTAAGAATTATGTTGCAATAGAACCCTTGGTTGACCTCATATCTAAACAAAGATTTCCTTTGTTTCAAATTGCCATTTACCTGTAATGCCCTCAAATCATTCTCAAGCTTTTTAAATGGAATCTATAAGGAAAAGTAGAACTGGTATTAGAATGCTCACAACAGGGGGTAAGAATTCAAAAAAAGGGGTGGGCAAAAAAATCTATTAAAATGATAATAATAAATGTCTATGGGGAAAACAGAGGTTGATTTTGTATAAAAATGGTGCAACGTATTGATTGATCCTCTTCCCCCCCCCCTCCAAAGATAAAAAGAAATTGGCTGGTGACTGAATAGAAGAAAATGAAGTTTCATTAATACAATCCATTGAAAGACAAGTTGTGTAAATTGATCAATGCAGCACAAGCTGTTTCTAACCTTTCCTCCCATCTGAACAAGCTATGATCAGGTTTTCCATTCGGGGGGGAAAAAATTAGACACTTTTCGAAGAGCATTCCTATCCTCTGTAGAACTAAGCTAGAATTTTTGAAAGAAAAAAATCCTTAAAATTATTTAGCGATTCTTTTCTTCTTTATGTCCAGGAAGACATGCATAAGACCTTGTACTGTCAGCCTCTAATTTGGGAAGGGAAGGGAAGAGGGGAGGGGAAGGGAAGGAAATGTGGGAGGAGGGGAAGGGAAGGGAAAGAAGGGAAGGGAATTAAATGTTTAACGTACAGTATTTGTTTTGTGCCTTTTCTGGGCTGCAGCCTTAAGCTTCTGGAGTCCTTGCATAAATGGGTTGCAAATGAAAATGGTTTAAGAAATCCCTTTCTGGAATTCAACCCTTTCCTTCAGTTTGATCATAGCAAAAACATGAAGGTTTCTCCAGGCTTTGTTTACCATACAGCTTCTCCTGCTTCTTCAGCCCTCTTTGAGAAGAGAAGAGAAGAGAAGAGAAGAGAAGAGAAGAGAAGAGAAGAGAAGAGAAGAGAAGAGAAGAGAAGAGAAGAGAAGAGAAGAGAAGAGAAGAGAAGAGAAGAGAAGAGGAGAGGAGAAGAGAGGAGAGGCGAGGAGAGGAGAGTGCGAGGAGAGAGAGGAGGGAGAGGAGATGAGAGGAGAGGAGAGAGGAGAGGAGAAGAGAAGAGAGAATAGAAGAGAAGAGAAGAGAAGAGACAAGAAGAAGAGAAGAGAAGAGAAGAGAGAGAGAGGGGAGAGGAGAGAGAAGAGGGAAGAGAGGAGAAGAGAAAAGGAAGAGAGGAGAGAAGAGAGAGGAGAGGAGAGGAGAGGAGAGAGAGAGGAGAGGAGAAGGAGAAGAGAAGAGAAGAGAGAGAAGAGAGAAGAGGAAGGAGAAGAGAGAGAAGAGAAGAGACAGAAGAGAAGAGAAGAGAGAGAAGAGAGAGAGAAAAGAGGAAGAGAAAGAGGGGAGAAGAGGGAGAGGAGAGGAGAGGAGAGGAGAGGAGAGAAAAGAGAAGAGAAGAGAAGAGAAGAGAAGAGAAGAGAAGAGAAGAGGGGAGAAGAGGGGAAAGGAGAGGAGAGAAGAGGAGAGGAGAGAAGAGAAGAGAAGAGAAGAGAAAAGAAGAGAAGAGAAGAGAAGAGAAGAGAAGAGAAGAGAAGAGAAGAGGAGAGGAGAGGAGAGGAGAAGAGAAGAGAAGAGAAGAGAAGAGAAGAGAAGAGACGAAGAGAAGAGGAGAAGAGAAGAGAAGAGAAGAGAAGAGAAGAGAAGAGAAGAGAAGAGAAGAGACGAAGAGAAGAGAAGAGAAGATATTTTTTTGCCCTTTTGGGCTAGTAAGTAAATGTGACTGACCTCTAGTCAGTTTCACTTGGTCAAAAAAACCCAAAACAAGACCACTCCATCTTTTCCCTGTTGCATCAATGAACCTGTACAAAGAAAAACAGGAAAAGGCACATTCAAGTGTTCAGACTTCCACTCCTTAAAGAAACAGAAAAGAAAGAAATGGCAGTAAAAGGTAGTCACAGGTGACCAAAGGGACAGGGCAGAATAACTGACTGGACTGGAAGGATCTCCCTACGGTGAAATGCAACACAGTAGGTGAACTGGAAAACATTGCTTACGCCAGTGTAAGTGAGAGGCAGGGCAGAGAAAGAGCGAGATAGGCTGCCCACGGTTGAAGAGAGGAAGTCATCTTGAGCTGGTGCCCTCAAGAACTAGTCAGTAGTCTTTAAAGTGGGGGCAAGTTGATCATGTGACCAGCCATTAGTCAACTGAGCACAATCCTGAGAGACTATAAGCAACTAGACAATAAAGTTAAGGAGCTAGGAGCACAAGTAGTGTTCTCATTAGTACTCCCAACAAAAGGCCAACACCCATTGAGGGGAAAAAGAATTCTAGAAATAAACCACTGGCTAAAGGGTTGGTGTCGCCAAGAAAACTTTGGTTTCCTGGATCATGGACTGCATTTCCTATGTGAAGGACTCTTGGCAAGGGATGGGCTGCACCTCACGAAAACAGGGGAAAATGTACTCGGAAAAAGACTGGCCCAACTCATCAGGAGGGCTTTAAACTAAAACTGAGGGGGGAGGGTGACGAATCATTAGAATCTCTAGAACACAAAACCAATCATAAATCCCAAGAAAACAAATCAAACGAAGAGGTAGGGAGTGATGAGAAAAAAGAAAAAATCAAACAACAATCAGAAGATCCAGGAAACATACCCATGGACAGGCATAAAAGTCTGAAATGTTTATATACTAATGCTCAAAGCTTGGGGAACAAACAGGGTGAACTAGAAGCAATAGTACACAAGGGAGCGTATGACATAGTTGGCATTACAGAAACTGGGTGGGATGAAACCCACGACTGGGATGAATTGATGGATGGATACAAATTGTTCAAAAGAAACAGGTCTACAAAAAGAGGAGGGGTAGTTGCACTATATGTAAGATAACACTACATATCTGAAGAAATGCACATGATCAAAGAGAAAAGCCCTCCAGAATCTATATGGGTCAATATAAAAGGGGGGGGAGTGACATTGCCATAAGGGTATACTATAGGCCACCCAACCAATCATAAAAAATAGATGGACTCTTTGCCAACCAGATAACAAATGAATATAGGAAGCATACCACAGTAGTAATGGGAGACTTCAACTACTCAGATATCAGCTGGGAGACAAACTGCAGCGAGTGGGAAATCAAACAGATTCCTAACCAACCTAGCTGACAACTTTGTCATCCAAAAGGTAGAGGAGGGAACTAGAAGTAAAGCTATACTGGGCCTAATTCTTACTAATCGAGAAGAAGTGATAGAGGGAGTTGAAGTTGCCAGAACCTTGAGGTAAAGTGACCACGTCATACTGGAATTCAGTATAATGCAAACACAAGCAATAGAAAATAATTCAACCAATGTCTTAAACTTCAAAAGAGCTGATTTTAATAAACTCAGAAGAACCTAGGAAAGATTCCATGGATGAAAATCCTAAAGGGGAAAACAACTCAAGACGCATGAGAAACTCTGAAAAATGCTATCATAAAAGCCCAGACCAGCACAATGCCACTGAAAAGAACCAGCATAACTGCACAAAGATCTCTCAGACAAACTGAAAGACAAAAAGAACAAGTACAAATAATGGAAAGAGGAACACATAACTAAGGCTGATTATCAGCAGACAGCCAGAACATGCAAAGATGAAGTCAGGAAAGCAAAGGCTCAGAATGAACAAAGACTTGCAACAGAAATCAAGGATAATTTTAAAAAGTTTCTTTCAACATGTTAACAACAAGAAAAAAGTCAAGGAAACTGCAGGCCCACTAAAGAGAGAAGATGGCAAGGAAATAACAGACAACAGGGAGAAAGCAGGGCTGCTTAACTCAAATTTTGCATCAGTCTTCACACAAAAAGAAACTATAGCCCAACATACCAAAAAAAACTGCTGCAAAAGATAAACTAGAAACAAAAATTAAAATAAGCAAGAAAATGGTAAGAGAACACCTATCCGACCTTGACGAATATAAATCACCAGGGCTTGACAGATTACATCCCAGAGTTCTGAAGGAGCTGGCAGATGTTATCTCAGAACCATTACACCACATCTTTCAAAAATCCTGGATCACCTGAGGATTGGAAAAGGGGTGATGTGGTTCCCATCTTCAAGAAAGGGAAAAAAACAGACCCAGGAAACTACAGACCAATCAGTCTAACATCAATAACTGGGAACAAATCATGCCAAACCAATCTTATTTCATTCTTTGATAAAGTGACCAAATTAGTAGACCAGCAAAATGCTGTGGACATAGTATAGTAGATTTCAGTAAGGCATTCAACAAAGTAGACCACAATCTACTGCTTGGTTAGCTAGAAAAAGGTGGAATAGACAACATCACCACCAGATGGATTTGTAGTTGGCTGACAAACCGTACTCAATGAGTAGTCCTCAATGGCACTACATCCACATGGAGAGAAGTAAGCAGTGGGGTACCACAAGGCTCCATCTTAGGCCCAGTACTCTTCAATATCTTCATTAATGACTTAGATGAGGGAATAGAAGGGAACTCATAAAATTTGCAGATGACACCAAACTGGCAGGAATAGCCAACATCCGAGAAGACAAGCTCAGGATCCAAAAAGATCTTGACAAACTTGAACAACGGGCCCTATCCAAGATAGACAGACAGACAAACAGATTGACAGATAAATGATAGAGGGATAGATAGATAGATAGATAGATAGATAGATAGATAGATAGATAGATGGATAGATAGGTAGGTAGGTAGGTAGGTAGGTAGGTAGGTAGGTAGGTAGGTAGGTAGGTAGGTAGGTAGGTAGGTAGATAGATAGATAGATAGATAGATAGATAGATAGATAGATAGATAGATAGATAGATAGATAGATAGATAGATAGATAGATAGATAGATAGATAGATCGATCGATCTCTTATCCCTAAACTGGAAAGTCAAAATATATCCCCCCAAAAGGCAAATCACCTCTGCAGTGTTGCTAAGGAAACTGTGAGCCTGAGAGTTCTGGATCTTAACAATAGACCCATCTCAGAAAAGATGAAAGTATTCATTGATTTTCAACGTGCATTCATTCAGTGTCACTAGGGTACTGTTCTTTGACATTTATAAGGACCATATCTCTTGATCTACAGAGATCCAACCTAGAAGTAAGGAGAAAGTTCCTAACAGTGAGGACAATTAACCAGTGGAACAGCTTGCCTCCAGAAATTGTGGGTGCTCCATCACTGGAGATTTTTAAGAAGAGACTGGACAGCCATTTCTCTGGAACAGGGTCTCCTGCTCGAGCAAGGGGCTGGACTGGAAGACCCACAAGATACTTCCAACCTTTTAGAGGTAGTCCTCAACTTGCAACAGTTCATTTAGTGACCATTCAAAGTTACAAGGACACTGCAAAAAGTGACTTATGACCATTTTTCACACTTATGACCATTGAAGGATCCCCATGGTCACATGAACAAAATTCGGACACTTCACAACTGACTCATACTTATGACGGTTGCAGTGTCCCGGGGTCATATGATCACCTTTGCCGACCTTTTGAGAAACAAATTTAATGGGGAAGCCAGATTCACTTAACAACCGTGCTACCAACTTACCAACTGCAGTGATTCACTTAACAGCCGTGGCAAGAAAGGTCGCAAAATGGGGCAAAGCTCACTTAACAACAGAAATGTGGGGCTCAATTGCAGTCGTAAGTCGAGAACTACCTATAAATCCACATTATTCTACTCTTCCCGCCCCACCCATCTTGAGAGTTTAATTTAATGCCCAAATCCAATTATTATGGAAATGCAACCCTGGTTATAATTGTCAGAAAACAAGTTACCATAACAATAGATGGTGGGGACTTCCTGAAGTGCAAAGCCAATCCTGATTTATGAGAATCTTTCAAGTGTGATTGATAAAGCCAATTCCAAAAGGAAAAGCAAATGCGAGTTCTCTTCCCTCCCTCCACTTTTCCCTCTTCCATGGTGTCTTCAGTGGTTTTTGCTATTCAGAGTATTTTCCCCATAATATATGTATAAAGTTTCTTTCAGAAGACAAAACATATCCATAAAATTTATGGTCTTAGCAGAGTGTTTGTTTATGCTTTTATTATTTTTAAAGGCATGGCCCACAGCTTCATACGCTGAATAAAGCTACACCAAAATCATTAATTAAAGCAACACTGCTCAAGTTTCCTTGCCTCCCTTTTCAACATCCTTGCAGATGCTTATGTAGAAAAAAAATGCCAGAGCTCACTCTACTGAATGCTGAAGGGGTATTCCTTGAAGTTTTTAACAGAAGAGAACATTTCCCACCTGGTTTCTATAAATTTCTGTAAAAGGCAACTCGATCTTTATTATCTTGCTAACTGGAAGCACAAGAAATGAAGAAAAAGTTGAAAGAAATGCAAGCAAAACCATTAAATGGGACTTATAGATGAGAAATATCTGTCAAAAATGTCTTGCTTCGGTTGACGTTTGTCCTCAGACATCTTCATTCATTGCCTCCAGAAGTTGTGGGTGCTCCATCACTGGAGGTTTACAAGAAGAGACTGGATAGCTCAGAGAGCATCAAGGACCCCTCATTTCAACCCTGAGCCACAAATATTCTCTTTTATTGGTACTGAACAGCCATTTGTCCAGAATGGTAAAGGACAGGGGCTTGGACTAGACGACCTCCAAGATCCCTTCCAATTCTGTATTCTATCTTGATTTCAGAGTAAAGCTAGCGCTCTCTAGGAAAAGAGGGAGAATAGAATAGAATAGAATAGAATAGAATAGAATAGAATAGAATAGAATAGAATAGAATAGAATAGAATAGAATAGAATAGAATGTAGAGTAAGAATAGAATGTAGAGTAAGAATAGAATGGAATAGAATAGAATGTAGAGTAAGAATAGAATGGAATGGAATGGAATGGAATGGAATGGAATGGAATGGAATGGAATAGAATAGAATAGAATAGAATAGAATAGAATAGAATAGAATAGAATAGAATAGAATAGAATAGAATAGAATATTGGAGGAATAGAATAGAATAGAATAGAATAGAATAGAATAGAATAGAATAGAATAGAATAGAATAGAATAGAATAGAATAGAATAGAATAGAATAGAATAATGGAATGGAATGGAATGGAATGGAATGGAATGGAATGGAATGGAATAGAATAGAATAGAATAGAATAGAATAGAATAGAATAGAATAGAATTGCAAGGGACCTTGGAGGTCTTCTAGTCCAGCCCCCTGCTCAAGCAGGAGAACCTATACTATCTCAGACAGGTGAATGTCCAGTATCCTCTTAAAAACCTCCAGTGACGGAGCGCCCACAATTTCTGGTGCAGTTCCACTGGTGAATTGTCCTCACTGTCAAGAAGTTTCTCCTCAATTCCAGGTTGCTTCTTTCTTTGATGGTTTGCTTTTGCCTCTTTCCTAGGGCTGAGACTGGGCCAGATTTGATCCCACAGAGCTTCCACTAATAAGATTTACTAAATGTCCCATTGCTCATATCCTTCTTTTGGTTCTTTTGTCCTCCATTCAGATAAGATAAGATAACCTTTATTGTCATTTTTTTACTGTGGGCACACTGGCACACATTAACAAATGAAATTCTGTTGCCTGCTCTCAAAAGTGTACACATACATAACACAGATATACACATGCTACATACAACATATGTATATACCTACACCCTTTCATATAAATACATATAAATATTAATCACTGTTCATCTTGAATACATAGTGGAAAGAGGAAGCTTGGAGTTTACAAGGCTGATTCTGTACGGAGCAAAACTGTGACTGAATCCGGATGTTCTGCTTCGGATACCACGAAGCCCCCTCCTCCCAGAAGGTAACAAGGAAAACAGGTCGTGAAGAGGATGTGTAGCGTCCCAGACAATCCTGTGGACCCTCCTCAAGCATCACTTCTATGCCGTGTCCTGGATAGAAGGGAGTGAACTGCCAATAATCTTTTCTACCATCCTCACCACTCTATGCACCACCTTCCTGTCTGAAGCAGTGATGGAAGCAGCAGACATAGCTTTACAATTAAATATTTTCTGGCTTTTTTAGTTTCTTTTTAAAAAGGTGGATTGTTTTCACAACAGCATTCGAACTATTGTGTAGGGTCTCCTGCTTGAACAAGGGGTTGGACTAGAACAGGGCTTTTCAACCTTTTCACCCATTGTACCACTTTTAGGATATGGCAACATCCGAGTACCACCAGTCGCCTAGCAAGGTGTCAAAAACTTGATGACCCCCCCCCAAAAAAAGGAAAAAAGTGATAAAGTACAGGTAGTCCTCGACTTACAACAGTTCGGTTAGTGACTGTTCGAAGTTACAATGGCACTAAAAAAGTGCCCCCCAAGCCACAGCCGAGCAAGACACCCGGTGGCGCTCTTCCTCCTGTCCGAGGTTTTCATTGTTGTGAGCATTTCTGTTGAGGACTGACAGCGGGGGTGGGGTAGGGAGGTGTTTGGTTTTTATTCCCCCCCCCCCTTCTGCTGGGTGGTTGCAGCAGGTTTTGGTCACTTTACATGACCCTGGGACACTGTGACCGTCATAAATATGAATCAGTTGCCAAGTATCTGAATGTAAATCACAAGACCCTGGAGATGCTGCAATATTCCAGCTGATCGGTGCTTCTTCTGGGCTCAGCAGAAGCGCCAGGATCAGTGCTGCTTTCCAGCTGATTGCTGCTTCTTCAGGGCTCAGCAGAAGCACCAGGATCAGCGCCGAGCTCCAGCTGGAGCCTGGCGCTGATCCTGGCGCTTCCGCTGAGCCCTGACAGTCTTGCAGCTCCAGCCGTCTCTCGCTCAGGCTTGTGCGGTGCTGCCACCGGTTCAGCTCATTCCCCTCCCCCGCTACCACTTTTCCAGGTCGCGTACCACCTGCCAGGTGCCAATGTACCACAGGTGATACCCGTACCACTGGTTGAAAAGCCCTGGACTAGAAGACCTCCAACGTCCCTTCCAACTCCATTATCCTGTATTAGTCCAAAGTCACCCAGCTGGCTTTGTACCTAAGGTGGAACTAGAACTCACAATCCCCCAGTTTCAAGCCTAGTGTCTTTGCCACTACACCAAACTGGTTGTCACCTCTCCCCTTACCCGCTCATAAACCAGTTCATACAAACTAAAGAAACCACTGGAAAAGAAGTACATTATGTAAAAGAAAGAGATCAAAACCTGGCACAGATATAGATTAAGTTCTAAACTCATGTTTAATATTCTTATGGTTTAAATTTGCTCAAGTCACTGAAATTACTAGGGTTTTTTTTTTTAATTATTATTGATAGAGTTCCATCTTTGGTACAAAGGAGGAAAACATTTCAAACTGTAGAGTGCTGAGATGAATTTGGGGAACATTCCAAAGCTATGGATGAGTCATGCAGTCCTGATTTAAGGATTCATTCTTCTATAAAACAGCATCAATTCATTGCTTATGTTTAACTCTGTTTCTACACCAGCTGGTAAGCTTATTATGTGACAGTTGTAAATATTTGCAATACCCAATTTCACTTTTAAAAAAAGCAAAAAAAAAACAGAACAGCTTTTATAATTACTACTTCATTCAGGACAGCCTTCAACTTACACTTGAATGATTTGTACAATCACTAATACAACTCAAGATAACTTAATAGGGGGGGGGAATCAGCTCGTTGGAGCCGTGGTGCTGGAGAAGGCACCTGCGTATTCCTTGGACAGCAAAGGTGACCAACAGTAAGTCCTGGAGGGCATAACACCAGACATGTCACTGGAAGGCCAAATCACAAAATTACATCTCCCTTATTTTGGCAAGGAGTGCAGTGGCTCACAAGGTTAGGATCCTGGGTTGGAGGTTAGCAAACCTGCGTTGAAGACCTGCGTGCTGCTGCAGGGCCGGGTGAGCTCCTGTCCTTCACTGCAGCTCCATGACGGGGACATGAAAGGAGCCCCCACAGGCAACGGTGATGTCACCGGCTAATCATTTCAACCTGGAAGCACCTTGAATGGTGCCTCCAGCCCAAACGGGATGGGACTTATTTTGGCCATGTCATGCGGGGGAATTCACTGGAGAAAGCAATTGTGTTGGGAAGAGTTAGCGGTAAAAGGAAACCAGGCCGCCAAAGAACATGGTGGCTGGACACCATCAAAGCTGACACCAGCCAGAGCATAGAACATCTCAAAGAAGAAGTGCAAGACGGGAAGGTGTGGAGAGACCACTGGCCCATGGAATCTCCACGAGTCGGACACGACTGAATGGAGAACACCACCACCATCAAGCCATACTTTGGCTAATCAAAACAGCCACAATGATTTGTATTCCTCCATTGCTGAATTGAACATTTTGAACTGCTTGCCCTATTCTAAGCTGTAAACCATGGACTACAAAGAACAATTAGTTTCACACAATATCGTAAGCTAAGCAAGCCACAATTAGCCTTACCATGCTATGGGAACCCAACACCTAAAGAGCAATCGCAGTGGATTACGAGTAGTCTTCAAATTATGACAACAATTAAGCCCCAAATGTTGTTGCTAAGTGAAACATTTGTTAAATGAATTTTGTCACATTTTACAACCTTTCTTGCCACAACTGTTAAGTGAATCACTGCAGTTAAATTAGTAACACAGTTCTCAAGTGCAACTGGCTTCCCCATTGACTTTGCTTGTCAGAAGGTTGTAAAAGGTGATCATTTGACCCGGGACATGGCAACTGTCATAAGCATGAATCAGTTCCCAAGCATTTGAAGTTTGATCACATGACCATTGGAATGCTGCAATGGTCATAAGTGTGGGAAGTCAGCCCCCCAGAGAAGGAAATATTAAAAGGGCAGAAAAATATATTTCCTCAAAGGATCTTAAAGAGGCAGAAAAGCATGCCCAGTTTTTCTGTCTCCCTCCCCCAAGCAGAAACCAGCTCTATAGAAATGCAGATGTAAATCCAGGAAGGTTGGAGCTAGAAGATTAAGAAGACAAAGACACCTAAAATCTACATACCCCACCCAAAGTCTAAGACAGGACATAATAGGATTAACTCAGAGGTGCCAAAGGGACACAGGTCAAAATACATGACACAGGAAATAGCCTCAAACAGGAACAGGAAACAACTCCAAACAAAAGGCTCAAGAGGGTATAAAAACCCACTCCCTACATGTGCTCACTCTCTTTTCTGCCAGAGCCATCTTTCTGCCTGGCTCTCCTTTTCAATAAACTGCAACCTTCTTCCTAAAGCAGTCGCCATGTTTATTCCCAGCTTGGACTGAACCATGATGAAGACTTTTCCTTCAACAATTGTGTGAAAAACGATCATAAGTCAGTTTTCAGTAACATTGTAACTTTGAACAGTCACTAAATGAACTGTTGTAAGTCAAAGAACCAGCTGTATATAGATGCAAAAACAAATTCAATGGGATCAGAATTTTGACTGATCTGTTGGTTTCATTCTTTCCAAATGCAACCTTTATGGCTTGCAATGCTTTGCTTTTTTAGCTTTTTGTTTTAATAGAATGGAGTTGAAAGCCAACTCTGGAAAAGCATGTGAAATAAGTTAAGGGCACACATTTTTTATATTTATTGGAAACAGCCTAAATAACTAAACAGCGCTTTCTCAGTGGCTTTTAGGCTCACGACTAGAGCGAAAGGTCCTGACCTGACATACCATCAGCCCACATGGTACAGATGATTGACAGGAAAAGGAAATAGGTCGATATCCTTCACGTGGGAATCGCAGTGTGCAATGCCCCAACATACGAAAGTGGTGGAGAATGTTGTGGGAAAAGTTAATTGTGTTATTCTTTGAAATCTCCATTCCCAAAGTTTGGCTTGCTGGTCATTTATTTACTTAGGTGATAAAATAGTTTTGTGTCCTAATAAAATCCAGGTCATGGGTGGGTATTTAAAGTACAAAGTGGGAACCATCAGCGTTGTATTTGTGTATGTGAGAATGCCCCAAAGTACAAAGTTCCTGGAAGTGCAGTTGTTACATAAGAAATAATTAGTGTTAGTCTTCCCAGCTTATTTGCTTTATTTTTAGGAACTGAAACTACTGTAGACTAAATAAATCACTTTTCCTGTTCCCTTGGTTTCAGTGGATAGATTGACTCTTCAGTGAAGTAAGTGGAGCCACCGTCTCTCTCACCGAAGAGCGTGGAAGATTCTGAGATGCTTAGATATGTTGATTTCTGGGAGGGGGAAATAAATCTTCCCTACGGAAATCAAAAGATGAGAGGGCTTCCTTTAAATCACCAGGTGCCAGTCTTAGGAATAAAGCACCAGTTTGTTGTAGAAAAAAAGAACATACAGGTTAGTCCTCAACTTACAACCACAATTGAGCTCGAAATTTCTGTTACTGAGACATTTGTTAAGTGAGTTTTGCTCCATTCTGTGATCTTGCTGTTAAGTGAATCACTGCAGTTGATAAATTAATAACCTGGTTGTTAAGTGAATCTGGCTTCCCCCTTGAAGGTCACAAAAGGGGACCACATGAACTGGGGACACAGCAACGGTCATAAGTATGAACCAGTTGCCAAGCATCTGAATTTTGATCACATAATCATGGGGATGCTTCAAAGGTCATAACTATGAAAAATGGTCATAAGTCACTGCAAAAGACATACCAGAAACAAAAATTAAAATAAGCAAGAAAATGGTAAGAGAACGCCTATCTGACCTTGACGAGTATAAATCACTGGGACCCGACAGATTGCATCCCATAGTTCTGAAAGAGCTGGCAGATGTTATCTCAGAACCATTGCACCACATCTTTTAAAAATCCTGGAGCACCGGGGAAGTACCTGAGGATTGGAAAAGAGCTGATGTGGTTCCCACCTTCAAGAAAGGGGAAAAAATGGACCCAGGAAACTGGGTTAAATCAGTTTAACATCAATACCTGGGAAGATCCTAGAAAAGATAATCAAAAAACAGATCTGCAAACAACTAGAAGCAAGCAAAGTTATAACCAGTAGCCAGCACAGGTTTGTTAAAAACAGATCATGCCAAACCAATCTTATTTCATTCTTCAATAAAGTGACTAAACTAATAGACCAGCAAAATACTGTGGACGTAGTATACTTAGATTTCAGTAAGTCATTTGACAAGGTAGACCACAACTTACTCCTTGGTAAGCTAGAAAAAGGTGGAATAGACAACATCACCACCAGATGGATCTGTAGCTGGCTGACAAACCGTACTCAATGAGTACTCCTCAATGGCACCACATCCACATGGAGAGAAGTAAGCAGTGGGGTACCACAAGGCTCCATCTTAGGCCCAGTACTCTTTAATATCTTCATAAATGACTTAGGTGAGGGAATTAAAGGGGAATTCATCAAATTTGTAGATGACACCAAACTGACAGGAGTAGCCAACACCTCAGAAGACAAACTCAGTATCCAAAAAGATCTAGACAAACTTGAACAATGGGCCCTATCCAACAAAATGAGTTTCAATGTGGAGAAAAGCAAAGTTTTACATTTAGGTAGGAAAAATCAAAGGTATAAGTACAGATTGGGCAAGACCTGGCTTAAAAACAGTAACTATGAGAGGGACCTTGGAGTCCTAGTGGACGATCACTTAACCATGAGCCAGCAGTGTGCAGCAACAGCCAAAAAAGCTAATATAATCCTGGGTTGTATAAACAGAGGCATAGAATCAAGATGATACGAAGTATTAGTACCGCTTTATAAAACCCTAGTAAGACCACACCTGGAATACTGCAGCCAATTTTGGTCATCATATCACAAAAAAGATGTTGAGAGTTTGGAAAAAAATCAGAGAAGAGCAATTAAAATGAGACTGGAGACTAAAACATACGCAGAACGGCTGCGGGACTTGGGTTTGGCTAGTCTAAAGAAAAGAAGAAATAGGGGAGACATGATAGCAGTATTCCAGTATCTGAGGGGCTGCCACAAGGAAGAGGGGGTCACATTGTTCACCAGAGCACCAGAGGGAAGGATGAGAAACAATGGTTGGAAACTGATCAAAGAGAGAGGCAACCTGGAATTAAGGAGAAACCTCCTGACAGTGAGGACAATCAACCAGTGGAACAGCTTGCCTCCAGAAATCGTGGGCGCTCCACCAATGGAGATTTTTAAGAGACTAGACAATCATCTGTCTGAGATGGTATAGGTTCTCCTGCTTGAGCAGGGGACTGGACGAGAAGATCTCCAAGGTCCCTTCCAGCTCTACTCTATTCTACCTGACCTATGTCCCACTAATCCTTCTTTTCATAGAGTAAACCTACCCAATTCCTGCAACTGTTCTTCATACGTTTTAGCCTTTAGCCCGCTAATCATCTTTGTTGCTCTTTTCTGAACTCTTTCCAGAGTCTCTACATCTATTTTATAATATGATGACCAAAAAACTGGACATATATTCAGTATTTCATGTGGTGGTCTTATCAAGGCATTTTATAAAGCGGTACTAACCCTTTGTGTGATCTTGATTATGGGGGCTTTTGCATAGACAAAGTAAATGGGATCCATTAAGTCTTTTTTTCGATGCTGAAGTTTTGTTGCAAGCAAGTCCTTTCCTATTTCTAATTGGTAAAGCCAATGCACTCTCCCACCCACCCTAGTTTATTATAATCCTTGCACACACACACACACACACACCATTGCAAATACAATGAAACCCATGACATTGCAGAACAGTGCACTGGAAAGGAAGAGGATATTTACAAAATCTGGGGTGAAGGGGGAGAAGAGAAGGGGGGGAAGAGACCTTTCACACAAGTGTTTCTGGTGCCAAACGTGCCCAAACGTACCTTCACCTGCAGATTTGCTGGTTGCCATGGAAATGCGCCATTCCCTTTCAGTGCTGCAAAACAGTGGTACCCAGATTACTGTCTCTGAGAAACACAATAGGGGCAAAGGAATTGTAGGTTATTATTGGAACTGTGGCAGGAGATTATGTTATAAACCTAGGATTGCATCGGCGGATAAACAGGGTGCGGAGGTAGAAGAGAAGGTGAGGAGAGAAATTAATGCGGTGATAGCCTTGAAAGTCAGAGGAAGGGAGGACGCTGAAAAAAACGGTGAGCAAAGATGCTCACCACAAAAAATTGCCTCTTTTGTTAATCATTTTTCAACTCTAGCTCTCGGAATTTGAATAGATTGAGGGGATTGGAGGGCAAATCTGTCAGGGGGTTAGTCCTCGACTTACAACCATTTGTTTCGTGACCATTTGAAGTTATAACTGCAGCAAAAAAAGTGACTTACAACTGGTTCTCATAGTTACAACCTTCGCTGCATCCCCACGGTCATGTGATTAAAGTTTGGGCACGTGGCAACCAGTATATATTTATAATAGTTCCAGCGTCCCAGAGGTCATGTGATCACCCAGCTGGCTTCTGACAAACAAAGTCAACAGGGGGAGCTGGATTCACTTAACAACCACATGATTCACTTAATGACTGAAGTGGTTTGCTGAATAACTGGGGCAAAATGTTCATCAAATCAGGTGCAACTCACTTAAAAACTGCTTAGCAAAGGAAACGCTGGTCCCAACTGTGGTTGTAAGTCAAGGACTACCTCAACTTACAACTTATAACCACAACTTGCAACCACAATTTTCAACTAATCTTTCCTGCTTTTCTCTTAATACAGCTCAATGCCTTACAGAGGTGAATAAATCACAATGGCCAAAACTTCCATCCCAGCAGGGAGCAGTACTGGATCAATCTTGGCTAATCTTTAAAAAGTTAGAGTTGATGAGTATTGTATAGGCGATCAGAAATGTCCAAAACTATACACTCAGCTAGAAAGTTGGAAAACAGTCCTGGAAGAAGGTAATCACAAAATCAGTGTGAGAGATGGCCAAAAAAAAAGGGGGGAAGAATGTTAGTGAATCAGTAGCTGTTGAATTTGATTCAAGAGAGTTTTGATTTTTACTAGTACTAATAACTAGTACAGCAGATTAAGAAGCCTATACAAATAAAATGTTACTTCCATGTTATATATATGAATAGCCAGCAAGGACACCCAGGTTGTGTCCACACAACATATCCATGGTTCTTATAAAGGAGAATATTTGCAACTCAGTGGATAATGTTACCTAGTTTGGGTAATGAAACATCTGCAAGAAAACAATCAAGCTCCAGAGAGCACCAAGGACCCCTCATATCCATAATTTACTGGTTAACCTAACATTATCTGAGGTTGCACCGCATGCTATGCCACCACAGACTGGATTTATAAAGACCACTAGGCTCGTATATAACAAAGTAACAGAATACAGAGTTGGAAGGAATCTTGAAAGTCTTCTAGTCCGAACCCCTGCTTAGGCAGGAAACCCTATACCATTTCAGACAAATGGTTGTCTCAACCTCTTTTTAAAAACTTCCAGTGTTGGAGCACCCACAACTTCTGGAGGGAAGCTGTTCCACTGGTTAATTGCTCTGTCAGGAAATTTCTCCTCAGTTCTAGGTTGATTCTCTCCTTGATTAGTTCCCATCTATTTCTTCTTGTCCTGCCTTCAGATGCTTTGGACAATAGGTTGACCCCCCTGTTCTTTGTGGCAGCCCCTAAAATATTGGAATACTGCTATTGTGTCATCACTAGTCCTTCTTTTCATTAAACTAGACCAGACATGTCAAACACAAGGCCCGGGGGCCAGATGCGGCCCGTGACGTGGTTTCATGTGGCCCACGAAGCCATCCTGGAAACAGTGAGGGAATGGCCCCTGCTGCCTTGGCCCCAGGCCAGGCTGCCCGGGAGCCAATGTACAATTTTGTGGTGGCCATCTATGCTGAAACGCATTCAGTCTTAGCTCCACAAGGCCGTCTGGAAACAGCAAGGGACCGGCCCCTTCCGCGTTGGCCCCGCCCCCTGGGTGCGCGCTGGGGAGGTGTCACCCTTTGTGAGGAATGAAGAAATGCACCATCGCCTGGAAGTGGCCAGCAAATGGCCCTCGCCTACTTCACATATCCGGCTTGATGGGCTCCGGGGGAGGGGTTTCAGCAGGCTCTTCCAGTGGACCATGCCTTGGCGTTTGCCCTGGTCCCACCCCCTTCTGTCAGAGACCCTCAGATCTGTCCCACTCCTGCCCAGGCCCACACAGGCCCCCTTGACGCAAACGATGTAGAGCTGGCCATGCCCACCCAGTAGGCCACACCCACTCCAGCCACGCCCACCTAGCAGGCCACGCCCACCCTGGCCACACCTACCCGCCCCCCCAAGGACAACCGCAATGCTGATGCGGCCCTCAATGAAATTGAGTTTGACACCCCTGAACTAGACATACCCAATTCCTGCAATCATGTTTTATCCTCCAGTCCCCTAATCATCTTTGTTGCTCTTCTCTGCACTCTTTCTAGAGCCTCAACATGTTTTTTACATTATGGTGACCAAAACTGGATGCAGTATTCCAAGTGTGGCCTTACCAAGGCATTATAAAACTAGAAAACAAATGCTGGCAATCAGCATATACATTACACTGGAAAATATAGATATATCTTGCTCACAGGACAGATCTCATGTGATAGACTAGTTTGTGGTTGTGTGTGCAGTGAGCCATAAAAATCTCATTGTATGTAGCCCGTCACAATGTATTAAAAGCAGCATATGACTTTTGGTAAAAACAACACTTCCATTTTCTCATACGTCCTTGTGTTCTCTATTTTTGTATTCATTTGCCCTCCATTACATTCTATTCCGAAAGGGACAAAGAGACTGCAAGTTACTTCCACTAATGTGCAAGTCAGTGGCATTTGTTGAGTTGTTGCGTGGAGTTTTAAACATATAATGCTTTGCAGTGCAGAGTACACAAATCCATACTATGCCTTAAAAGGCCCTTTAGTATAAAGGCAGTCTGCGCTTACTTTGCATGACTCATTGACAAACATTTTACTAGCACAAATAAATATAAATAGGACTGAGTCAAAAGGAGGCCACTAAAAACCACTCAAAAATCTTTACCAGTTCAGAAACTATGAATTCAATTGAATTCATTTTCTTCCTAGTGACACCCTCGTGGGCTCATATCTCAATGGCTCTTTGACAATGCGATGCAATTCAAGACTTTGCAGATTCTCCAACGAACTACAATCCTTTATGCTTTGCTCTCCATTCTAGAAGACCGTTCAAGGTCATAATGCAGCAGACACAACTGTATTATCCATTGTGACATTTAATTCAATCCAGGATCCCTAACTGGTTACTACTTTGAGATGGATGCTTGGTATATATAAGAACATTAGGAGATATTGCATCAGTAATTTAGTGTGGTGGAGTGTAGTCTGGATTCCCAGATTCCAGAGGGCAAAGAGACAGAAAAGCATGGAGAGTTTGGGTGTGAGAAAGAAAGTTAAGAAGGCTCCTCCCTAGCCATTCTCAGACTATATCTATAGAAATGCAAATAGTTGCTTTAGTTTGGCAAATTCAAATTCAGAATAGAGCTGGAAGGGACCTTGGAGGAATCTAGTCCAATCCCCTGCTCAAGCAGGTGACTCTATACCATTTCAAACAGGTGGCTGTCTAGTCTTCTTCTTAAAAAAGCATCTGGAGGCAAGCTGTTCCACTGGTTAATCGTCCTCACTGTTAGGAAGTTTCTCTTTAATTCCAGATTGCTTCTCTCTTTGATTAGTTTCCATCCGTTGTTTCTTGTCTTGCCTTCTGGTGCTTTGGAAAATAGGTTGACCCTTCTTTGTGGCAGCCCCTCAAATATTGGAATACTGCTATTACGTCACCCCTGGTTTTTCTTTTCTCTAGACTAGCCAAACCCAAATCCTGCAACCGTTCTTCATATGTCTTAGTCTCCAGGCCTTTAATCATCTTAGTTGCTCTTCTCTGCACACTTTCTAGGGCCTCAACATCTTTTTTGCAATGTGGTGACCAAAAACTGGGTGCAGTATTCCAGGTGATCATTGCTTGATCACCGCTGATCTTTTGAGATAGGAGAACAAGTTGCAAACTACATCTCTGCCTACATTCGTTCTATACAAAAACACTATGCATTGTGCCCCAGATGAGCACCTGCCTATCAGTGTCCAATCTATAGTTCATCTATTTCCAGGAATAGCCAACACTCCAGAAGACAGGCTTAAGATACAGGAGGATCTGGACAGACTTGAACACTGGGCACTATCTAACAAAATGAAATTCAATGGTGAAAAAGGTAAGGTTCTACATTTAAGCAAGAAAAACCAAATGTACAGGTATAGTATAGGGGGTACCTTGCTCAATAGCAGTAACTGTGAGAGGGACCTCGGAGTCCTAGTGGACAATCACTTAAATATGAGCCAGCAGTGTGCTGCAGCTGCCAAAAAGGCCAACACATTAACATTAACAGAGGGATAGAATCAAGATCACGTGAAGTATTAATACCACTTTACAATGCCTTGGTAAGGCCACACTTGGAATACTGCATCCAGTTTTGGTCACCACGATGTAAAAAAGACGTTGAGACCCTAGAAAGAGTCCAGAGAAGAGCAACAAAGATGATTAGGGGACTGGAGGCTAAAGCATATAAGGAACGGTTGCTGGAATTGGGTATGTCTAGTTTAATAAAGAGAAGGACGAGGAGGGACATGATAGCAGTGTTCCAATATCTCAGGGGTTGCCACAAAGAAGAGGGAGTCAGGCTATTCTCCAAGGCGCCTGAAGGCAGGACAAGAAGCAACGGATGGAAACTAGTCAAGGAGAGAAGCAACCTAGAACTAAGGAGAAACTTCCTGACAGTTAGAACAATTAACCAGTGGAACAACCTGCCTCCAGGGGCGGTGAATGCTCCAACACTGGAAGTTTTTAAGAAGAGACTGGACAGCCATTTGTCCGAAATGGTATAGGGTTCCTGCCTGAGCAGGGGGTTGGACTAGATGACCTCCAAGGTCCCTTCCAACTTTATTATTATTATTATTATTATTATTATTATTATTATTATTATTATTATTATTATTATTGTTGTTGTTGTTGTTGTTGTTGTTGTTGTTGTTGTTGTTGTTGTTGTTGTTGTTGTTGTTATCTGCCTTCTGCACAATATGAGCAAATGTGGCACCGTTTGTCACCCGAGTGGTACCAACTACAGGCATTAATTGAAACCTCCTCTTGCTGTTGAGCTCTTCGCATTGGCAATGCTTAATGCCACACGGAGAGCATAACCACCGAATCTCTTTCTCTTTCTCCTTTCCCCTTCTTCTTTCCATCTCAACTTATTGTCCTGGCCTTTGACGTCAGCTTTGAAATTGCTTGCTGTGATGTGCTGCGGTGTGTGCGGTCGGTGTGTGTGTATGTGTTCTCTTTCTAGTCATAATATTGCTTCGGCCTTCCGTTCAGCACTTTCTGGGATAATTGTCCCTGACAAGAGGGTGAATCACGGTGGAGAGTTGATAAGCATTACATACAGATGACAGAAGTCAGGGCATATTGGATTACTGCTGTGAATATAATAAAAGGGAGACGAAACATGTTGGCAGCTTAAAGACAAGCCATTTCATAACTCTCTAGTGGGGCTATTATCATCCATTTATTGCCACTGATAACCAAGCTACCATGGTCTCTCCATAGGATCCCCTTACAATCGATTTAACACTTAGTTTGCCAGGCATGGACCAATGGAGAAAGGGGGTGACGTCAAGTTTAATTTTAGCTTCTTCTTCTCTCTCCTCCTTTTGATGTGCTTCAAGCCAGCTTGTTGAAACAAAGACCAGGACAGAAATACTTTGAAAATTGGTAGGGAAAGAAAAATTCCCAAATAGAGAGAAAGCCTTTGGAGTTCTGGAGGAAGAAAAACCACTAAACTAAAGATCAGAGATCCCAATAGACTACAACAGAGTTTTTCAACCTGGGCAACTTTAAGACCCATGGACCAACCTGGAAGTCCATGCCTCTTAAAGTTGCCAAGGTCAAGAAACAACAAGCGTGGGAACAAAAATTCTGAAGCATAGAATATAAATAAGATGATATTGCCTATGTTTCCATCTCAAAACTGTGAGAAGTGGAGGAAACAACCTTTAACTCCTAAGTAAATCATGGGTAGAAGTGGAATTATCAACCCGGATATTTCAGACGAATAAAAAAAAAAAATCTCTCCTCATTCTTATATCCCTCCTCCCTTCCTCTCCCTCTCCTTATGCCTCCAGACCTCAGAGTAGTACAAGGTGTGTTGTGCAAAAATCTCCCTTTTCTAAAAATAACAAAGTCAGGCAAAGCAGATCAAGCCCATTAAATCAAGAAATGTTAGCTCTTCCCTTTTTCTCCTTACCTCAGTTGTCTGATTCAAGTGGATCTTCTAGAAGCAAAGAAGCAAAGAAAGTTTTGTGAGCGTAGAAGTTCATAAGGCAGTGATGGCGAACCTTTTAGAGACCGAGTGCCCAAACTGCAACCCCAAACCCACTTATGCATCGTCGAGTGCCGGGCGGGTGTGGCCCATTGGGTGGGCGTGGCCCATTGGGTGGGCATGGCTGTGGTGGTAACGGCAGACTAGGTGGGACAATCAATTCCAACTTTGCAAGATCTTTTTTTTTTCCCATGAGAAGTTGAAATTAACTGATTGAACCTTTTTTTTTTTTTGCACATGGCGGCGGAGGCCTAAAGTGAAAAGGTTTTATAAAACCCAGCTGAAGGCCTAGGACTGGGGCGACGGCGCGCGTGCCCACAGAGAGGGCTCTGAGTGCCGCCTCTGGCACCCGTGCCATAGGTTCGCCACCACTGTCATAAGGGATTAACTTTGTACAGTTTTCTACCCCATGCAGCCACCTATGAGACTGTAAACTGCCTTCAGAAGTTGTGGATGCTCCATTCACTGGAGGTTTTTAAGAAGAGACTGGACAGCCATCTGTCTGAAATGGTATAGGGTCTCCTGTTTGTGCAGGGAGTTGGACCAGAAGACTTCCCAGGTCCCTTCCAACTCTGTTATTCTGTTAAATATTCTTGATAAGTGGAAGTACCTCCACCCCTATCAGACAACATAAGCATTCACTCCGCACTTTGTAGATTATGCAGGTAGCCCTTGACTTAGAACCATAACCAGAATTTCTGTCACTAAGCAAGAAGGTTGTTAAGTGAGTTGTGCTGGATTTTATGATCTTTTTTGGCATGGTTGTTAAGCGAATCACTGCACTTAAGAGAATCATGCAGTCATTAAGTCAATCTGGCTTCCCCCACTGACTTTGCTTATCAGAAGCCAGCTCTGAAGGTCGTAAACGGCAATCACATGACCTGGGATGCTGCAACCATCGTAATATATGCCAGTTGCCAAGCGCCCAAAATTTAATCAAGTGACCATGGGGATGCTGTGACAGTCATAAGTGGGAGGACCAGTCATAAGTCAGTTTTTCCAGTGTCATTGTAAGTTTGAATGGTGGCTAAATGAATGGCTGTAAGTCAAGGACTACCTGTAACTTAGAATAATAGAAAGAAATGACACAAGGTCTCTACTTGGATTTACACATGCCATATCCATAGAAGCAGAAGAATAAAAAACCAATCAAACAATAGGAAGTATAAACTTTTAAACTTTCCAGTGACATATGATTGACTACTGAATCAGAATATTGCTTTGTCTAAATGTCTATGGAGATTCTCAGTCATCCAAGTCATGGTTGTCCCAAAGATGCTTTTTCAAGAGCTTCTTCTGTTCTTGGATGAGAAGCGAAATGTCTTCAAAGAAAAACAAAGAAAGTCCAGTTGCCTCTTGAAAAAGCACATTTGGGACATTGCTCTGTCTAGTTCCATATTGTCTATACTGATTGACAGCAGTTCTTCAAATCTTCACAAGATCTTTTTCAGACCCCATGGAAAGTCCAAATATTTCACGTTGGATCATCTGTAGGAAAAGTATTTGCTCTATGACTGAGCTATGAACCAGCAGTAGCGTTTCACACTACAAAAGTGAATGATGGGTTACAATGACGATGACAAATCTCAGCCTGATAGAGCTTATAATATCACTGTCACAATTGGAACAATAGACAGAGAGATGCTGATTGTATGGATTCCTCTTTTTGAGCTACCATGGAGATTCTGTGAAGTTGTTGTCACACCTACTGCTAACGTGCCGAAGTGTGGGCGGTAGATCCTTCGCTGTAATATCCTTATAATTATACTCTGAACAAAGTCATGTTTGAATATGAAATGTTGATACAGATATAGTATTTCTCCTTCTCTCAGACGATGTATTTCTCCAAAGTTCATTGGAGTCCCTTAGTAGAAGATATTTACCATCATAAGAATGAGTAAAGTGCATATTGACAGATTTGGGGATGCACCCGTGCCATATGAGATCTTTTTTCCAAGACTTGGCTTTAGATGTTTTTGAATCATTGGGTTCCATGGTGGAATCTCCAGCTTGATTGGAGGAATCTCCATCTAGACTTGAGGGAAGGATTAAGAGGGGACCAAGTTTGGAGTCTTTCCACTGCAAGAAGTGGCAGAGGCCAAAGCACCTCCAGAATCCTGCTGTTCCCTAAGGGAATGAAGTCAGTCTGGTGAGATTCTTGTAATACAGTTGAGTAGCAATGAAACTCTTGTTGAGGCTGTCTATGGAGATTCTCCATCATCCAGGTCATGGTGATCCCGAAGGTGTTTTTCCAAAAGGCAACTGGACTTTCTTGGGGGGGGGGGTTTCTTTGCAAACATTTCGCTTCTCATCCAAGAAGCTTCTTCTTCAGCTCTAATTGACTGGTGGGGAAATGATGGGTCTTGTTGAGATCTTCATGAGTGATTCTGGTTGCTTTTACCTGACAGGTTCTAAGGTATCAAATAATTGTTTTGCAGGCATCTTCTAAGGTTTATTCACCTTTGGCACATAGTCACGTGATGTTCTCTTTCTCCTCCAACTGATCACAGATTTGGAAGTATCAGCCTCATAATGAAACCTTCCTGTCCCCTGTATGAAATGAAACTTTCAATTCTGCTAAAATTGGTCCTCACAAGAAAGGTGCTATGCAGCAGGAAATCTGCCCTTTCCTTCCCGTCTCTCAGTTTCTGACCGATAAAGTGTTGTCATAGGTAAGACACAAACTCTTCCTGGAGCTCGGGGGTCAAGCCTAATGCTCACACGTGGGGCAGTGATCTGGAAATTTTGGCTGCAGAAATCTGCTTGGCTGAATTTCTCACTATGCAAAGATTTCCAGCCCAGACTACAGTCTGCGCAGAGGGAAGAAGGGCAAATCAAACAGTTATTTCTTGGCCATCATAGACAATACTGAAGTGTTTCTCTACTCCAGTTTTTGTTTGTTTGTTTGTTTCATCTTAACCCGGACAGGCTATGCCATACTTGACTAATTCCATTAGTAGAACAGTCTCCAAACTGTGCTCAGGTTTAACTTTGAGCATTTGGTTATCAAGCATTCCTCCAAGCAGACATTCTTCAATGGTGAAAAAACTTCCTTAAAAATTGTTTTAGCCTACTAAGCCTTATGTTTCATTGTACACCTTTGTAGGATAAGGTAGTGGGAAGTTTCTAGAGCAAGCCCTCTTCTTAAGAGAAAAGCTCCAGTCCAATAGTGGCAACAGAAACAATTTCCATCAGTTGCAAACTGATTCAGCACAACACCCCTTGATGAAATTCCAGGGCCTGCAAGATTCTGGGAATAGAAGCAGTCCTGGCTCAAGAGTCAAAAGATAGAAAGAAAGAAGAATGCTATATTTAAAAGAGGAATACCATGGAAATAATGGCATAGCTGGAAGCCAGGTAGAAGCTAGAATTCAACCATAGTGCCACGCAAAGTCTCAGATTGACAAATGTTGTGAATCTTTGGTTGCAAATACAGAGCTTTCTAAATAGATCATTGAGCTAGTTGACACAATCCAGTAAGCCACAGTTTTCATACAAAAAAAGAAGGTCTGTTGAGACTCTAGAAAGACTGCAGAGATGAACAACAAAGATGATTAGGGGATTGGAGGCTAAACCATACAATGGACAATTTCAGGAACTGGGTATGTCTAATATAGCAAAGAGAAGGGCTAGGCTGCTACACGATAATAGCAGTCCTCCAATATTTGAGGGTCTGCCACAAAGAATAGGGGGTCAGCCTCTTCTCCAAAGCACCTGAAGGCAGGACAAGAAGTGACAGATGGAGCCTTATCAAAGAGAGATCCAACCTAAAACTCATGAGAAATTTCTTGACAGTAGGAACAATTGCCTTCAGAAGTTGTGGGTGCTCCAACTCTTGAGGTTTTTAAGAAGAGATTGGACAGCCATTTGTCTGGAATGGTACAGGGTCTCCTGCATGAAAAGGGCTTGGACTAGAAGACCTCCCAGGTCTCTTCCAATTCTGTTATTCTGTTGTGGGTTTACACTACAATCAAAATCAAATTGTGATGAGGTTTATATAGGCTAAAACAGAAACCAAAGAAAATCATGTTGTGGTATCTCAGCCCATGTATTACAAGGAATTTCTGTATAATATCTTCAATATTTTACAAATGTAGTTTAATGAAAAGAAGGACTAGGGGTGATATGATAGCAGTGTTCCAATATTTGAAGGGCTGCCACAAAGAAGGGGTCAACCTATTTTCCAAAGCACCAGAAGGCAAGACAAGAAACAATGGGTGGAAACTAACCAAGGAGAGAAGCAACCTAGAACTAAGGAGAAATTTTCTGACAATTGAACAGTGGAACAACCTGCCTCCAGAAGTTGGAAGACTGGAAGTTTTTAAGAAGAGATTGAACGACCATTCGTCCAAAATGGTATAGGGTTTCCTGCTTGGGGGGGGGGGAGGTTGGACTCCAAGGTCCCTTCCAACTCTGTTATTCTGTTAAAATAATCAGGATGCAAAATTATTTAAAAACTGCATTGGAAACCAAGAGTGGAGAATTCTGTTGGGTTTGGAAGAGTTAAAACGGACAAGAGCCCAGGCAATTCATTTAAAAAGCTATCTTCTTAATTGTTTTAGTTTAACAAGTCTAAATGCAGAGAAAGGAGGAAATTCATGTGTAATCTAAAACCCACCGACACAGGGACACCGTTGGACAGGGAAAACATTAGCTCTGTGATTGCTGTTGTCTTAAAAAATTATTTCTATTAGGCTACCCCCTGGGCTTTGCATTCTGTTGCCTTCCTTCCACAGTTACATCACTTCATGTCATTAACATGCTTTTGGAGTATAACATTACAATTTTATTTCAGAAATCTTAAACACCTCCAAAGTAGTGAATCTAGTTATTACCCCAGCTGACCAGATCATGGCCCATTAGAATTTTATTGCTCCTTTTTTTTTTTTTAAGTGACTCAGTTTGAATACTTGAGGGGAAAGAACATGGATTAGAAAGGCTTAAATTCATTTTCACCGTTAATGCATAAAAAAAAAAACCCTGAGATGTAGACACGTTCAAGAGCAACATTCAGATGCATTTCAACAAACATTAAAATCTGTCTCTTGCACCTTTGCAAAGAACTGCGACTGATATTGAGAGCATCATGTCAATGTCACATAGCAGCTGTTTCATACCCCCAAACATCTGCAGAGATCTTTTATGCATGTGGATAAAATTACATCTCTCTCCCTGTCTCCTTTACAGCCCAGGAAACTAGGGAAAGTCTCTTCTGAGACATTTGTCATGCTTCCATTCTAGACTGAACAGACTAATAAAGGAGAACATTTGTAGCTCAGGGTTGACATGAGGGGTTCTTGGTGCTGTCTGATCTTTGTTGTTTTCTTGCAGACATTTCATGACCCAACTAGGGAACATCATTAGTGCTAGAAGAGAGTGGGGTTTGCAGAGAGGAGGAGGAGGAGGAGGGGGGAGGAGGAGGAGGAGGAGGACTGTGAGTGCTCTCTGAGCCTGGTTGTTTTTTTGTAGACATTTCATGACCCAACTAGGGAACATCATTAGTGCTAGAAGAGAGAGTGGGGTTGCAGAGAGGAGGAGGAGGAGGAGGAGGAGGAGGAGGAGGAGGAGGAGGAGGAGGAGGAAGGAGGAGGAGAGGAGGAGGAGGAGGAGGAGGAGGAGGAGGAGGACTGTGAGTGTTCTCTGAGCCTGGTTGTTATTTTGTAGACATTTCATGACCCAACTAGGGAACATCATCAGTGGTAGAAGGAAGTGGGGTTTGAGCTGATGATGTTACCTAGTTAGGTAATGAAATGTCTGCAAGAAAAGAACCAATCTCAGAGAGCACCAAAAACCTCACGGTTCTCCTCCTCTTCTTCCTCTCCACAAACTCCTCTCTCTTCTAGCACTGATGATATTGCCTAATTGGGTCATGAAATGTCTGCAAGAAAACAACCAAGCTCAAAGAGCATCACGGACCCCTGAATATTCTATTTTTCTCACAAGTTCCAAGAGGAAACATAAAAAAGAAATACCCCACTGAAGCTTTTCAAGATTGGCTGGAGAATGGAGGAAAGGAATTGGACTAGGTTTGGTTTTTTTTTTAACCTTCTCCACGGGAAGGAGCACTGATGATGTTACCTAGTTTGGGTAATGAAACATCAGCAAGAAAACAAGCAAGCTCAGAGAGCACCAAGGATCCCTCACTGAACAGACTAAACGGTTCACTAACAGTTTAGCTCTTCTTCCTATCTCCCAAGGTCATCTCCACATATCATTACATCACGAACGAGCGTCTTCACCACTAGGCCATCAGGTTACTCAATGTGTATGTGTGTGTGTGTGTGTGCGTGTGTGTGAATAAAACAGTAATAAAAATCCAAAGCGATGGGCTTCTGTGAAGTTGGATGAGCAGATTTGGGAAGAAAAATCACAAAAGACATTGCTACTTCTCCCTCAGCGCAAGAACCCACGTGTTGCCTTTCTGTCCTCCTCTGCACAATTGAAGTAATGTGTGATTTCCTCTCTACAATCATGTGGTTCATGCTGTTATTCTCCATTGCAGTAGCCTTGTCTACTATTAAGAAATCTTTAACAATCACGTATCCATGTTGCCAGAGATCATATTCCTTGAAGAGAAATTTCCTTGAAAATTTGCATTGTGTTGGACACACTCTTCTAGAAAAATGGTAAATTAACCAATCATTGTTTGGCATATGCACAGTCTCCCTAGCAACAAAGGTGACAGCTTGGTAACAACAGCTGCTGCTTAACTGGAGGAGGGGGTGGTGGTGGTCAGAAAATACTCAAAGAATAATCCACACACTGTATATTACCCATTTGAAAGGAATCTATTAATGACCCCCATTAATAAATTTTAATGGCAAGAATTACCTCTTCTATTTATAATATATCTGATTTTGTGCGGTCCTTGGTGCTCCCTGAGATGTTTTCTTGCAGACCTTTCATTACCCAACTAGGTAATGAACCGTACTCAACGAGTAGTCCTCAGGGGCACTACATCCACATGGAGAGAAGTAAGCAGTGGGGTACCACAAGGCTCCGTCTTAGGCCGAGTGCTCTTCAACATCTTCATCAATGACTTAGACGAGGGAATTGAAGGGGAACTCATCAAATTTGCAGATGATACCAAACTGGCAGGAGTATCCAACACCCCAGAAGAGAAACTCAGGATCCAAAAAGATCTTGACAAACTTGAACAATGGGCCCTATCCAACAAAATGAGTTTCAGTGTGGAGAAAAGCAAAGTTTTACATTTAGGCAGGAAAAAATCAAAGGTACAGATTAGGTGAGACCTGGCTTAAAAACTGTAACTGTGAGAGGGACTTTGGAGTCCTGGTGGACGATCACTTAACCATGAGCCAGCAGTGTGCAGCAGCAGCCAAGAAAGCTAATACAATGCTGGGTTGTATAAACAGAGGCATAGAATTAAGATCACGCAAAGTATTATTACCGCTTTATAAAACTCTAGTAAGACCACACCTGGAATACTGCAGCCAATTTTGGTCACCATCTCACAAAAAAGATGTTGAGAGTTTGGAAAAAAAATTCAGAGAAGAGCAATTAAGATGATCAAAGGCCTGGAGACTAAAACATACGAAGAATGGCTGCAGGACTTGGGTCTGGCTAGTCTAAAGAAAAGAAGAAATAGGGGAGACATGATAGCAGTGTTCCAGTATTTGAGAGGGTCACGTTATTCACCAAAGCACCAGAGGGTAGGACAAGAAACAGTGATTGGAAACTGATCAAAGAGAGAAGCAACCTGGAATTAAGGAGAAAGTTCCTGACAGTGAGGACAATTAATCAGTGGAACAGATTGCCTCCAGAAATCATGGGCGCTCCATCACTGGAGATTTTTAAGAGGAGGCTAGACAGTCACTTGTCTGATATGGTATAAGTTCTCCTGCTTGAGCAGGGGGCTGGACTAGAAGATCTCCAAGGTCTCTTCCAGCTCTCTTCTATTGTTTTTAGGTAATATCATCAGTGCTGGAAGGGAGTTGGTGTGCAGAAAGGAGGAAGAGGAGGTCTATGGTGTCCTTGGCACTGTCTGAGCTTGGTTGTTTTCTTGCAGGCATTTCATTAGCCAACTAAGTAACATCATCAGTGCTAGAAGGGAGTGGGGTTTTCTCCCTGTTTATCTACTAATGGCTTCCCTATCAGAGTTGGTGGGAGTGTTCTTAGTGGTTCACTAACACCAAGATTAACACTAGACCAACAATCAAGAAGAAAACCATATCTCAATCAAGGAACTACCAACACAGACAAGCAAACAATAAGCAATAATCCAATCCTGGAAATACCAAGAAGAAAACAACAGTTAAGTGCCAGGGAAATCAGGAAGTCCACGCAGTTCAAATTAATATAAAGGTTTATTTCAAGCTTAAGCTCTCTACAAGAATCTGAACTACTAATGGTCAAAGCAAATTGACGATAGATAAGAATCAATGGAATTCAAGGAGGGTTGGGCATGAAGGGATTCCAGACTGATGTTGTATTTGACCCCTCCCTTGGGCTCAGCCTAGACATCTACTACAACAACACTCTCACCAACACTGACAGGCAAGCCACTTTTATATAAACAGAGAACAACCCCCCCCCTCCCTTCTAGCACTGATTGGGTAATTCTGGCACTGATTGGGTACCTAGTTGGGTAATGAAACATCTGCAAGAAAACCACCAAGCTCAGAGAGCACCAAGAACCCCACAGTTCAACCCTGAGCTACAGGTGTTCTCTTCTATTGGTACTGTTTTAATTATTGATAGGAATTCCTTCCCTGGTCAAAAGACAAAGGCACCATGGTTCAAAACTACTCCTTCCTTTGGAAATAGGGAAAGTTGTTGAGACATGCATGAAGACACATGTAGTGGGACAACTTAGGAAACCCCAAGCAAAGAGGAACAGCTAACATGTCCATGGCAGCTACTTCAGGTTAACATAAATCATTGCTAACTTGCCATGAGAATTACTGGGACTGGATGGAAATATATTTTGCAGTGACATTAGCTCTCCTGGAATAATCCACTTTATTAAATGATAGTAATATGGTAATGGCCATCGCCGTATAAGCAATAAAGCTAAATTACAAGGTAACTTGCATTAACTTCCTGACACTTTATCCTGACGAATGTACAATTAATGTGACACCTAATACTGTCCATGTGTTTGTAGACAGACAGATGGGTTCAATTGCATTGCATGCAAGCATATGCCCTCCATTTATCACTCTCTCGTCATCTGTGGGTATCAGTTGGAGGAGAGATCTTATTTTCTCCTTGCAATAACACAGTAGATTCTCTTCTGTGTTTTCGTAAGTCTTCCTCAGGTGTTCAGCTCACTCATGTGAGCTGAAAATATAATAGGACATGATTTGGTCCCTTGTGCCAGACCTGTCCCACACTACAAAGCTTCACACCTAGAAGGTTAAAATCTACAGGAAAGGATTATAGCAATAGCAATAGTACTTAGACTTATATTACTTCACAGTGCTTTACAGCCCTCTCTAAGCGGTTTACAGAGTCAGCCTATTTCCCCCAACAATCTGGCTCCTCATTTTACCGATCTCGGTAGGATGGAAGGCTAAGTCAACCTTGAGCCGGTCAGGATTGAACTGCTGTCAGTCAGCAGAGTTACCCTGCAATGCTGCATTCTAACCACTATGCCACCAGGGCTCTTGTAAGCACTGCCATAATTGGATCTCTGCATATCAAACTCTATGTGATGGGGAAAAACTGCTTGATATTCTTTGCAATGTGTGTCAGAAGCAGCGCTGCCCCTGTTTGTCTGATTATTACTGACATGACAGCAAATAAACTCAAGCTTATTCTATCATGTGGCTGGAACAAACACCAAATGAAGCAAGATAAATTTGCATTCTTTCTTTTAACTTTTTTTTTTTATTGGTTTATCAACATATAAAACACAAAGAGAAATTCAAAAAAAAGTCATGGAAAATGGAGGAGGGGAAGGCACCAATTTGCATTTATTAAGCTGAATGCTATTCAGAAGTGACCGGTGTGTTTTAAACTACAACGAAAAGTAAAATTAGCTAACAAGTGGGCAAAACATCCATTTGTTTCTCTCTTTTTTTCATTGCCATTTCTTTCCTCTTGCTTGCTGGCTTCCTCCCTACACAAGGGAGAGCTGGAAAGGGGCAAAATATTCCTACTTTTGCCCAAAAAAACAACACTAAACTGATCACCTGTAGAGGATATTTGAAATTAGTCAGCAGATTGCCTAAAACCAGTTGGAGAACTGCACACAGTTTTTGATTCTAGGTTGCCCACCGCATCAGATGAAGGGGTTTTTTCCATGATACTCTGAATAAATATCCTAGCAAACTCAGCCTGCCCTATCTCATAGGAGTGTGTTGAAGAGAGAGAACAACCTATGCCGCTTTGAGTTTTAGAAGGAAAGACAAGTAGTAAAGAGATTTCAGTTTTTATAAGGAAAAAGCTGTTGTTACTGCTCAGAAACAATTCTTTCTGGCTGATTTTTCATCTTCAGATGTCTAGACCAGAGGTGTCAAACTCAATTTCATTGAGGGCCGCATCAGCATTGCGGTTGTCCTCGGGGGGGGCGGGTAGGTGTGGCCAGGGTGGGCGTGACCTACTAGGTGGGCGTGGCTGGAGTGGGTGTGGCCTACTGGGTGGGCATGGCCAGCTCTACATCGTTCGTGTCAAGGGTGCCTGTGGGGGCCTGGGCAGGAGTGGGACAGATCTGAGGGTCTCTGGCAGAAGGGGGTGGGACCAGGGCAAATGCCAAGGCATGGTCCACTGGAAGAGCCTGCTGAAACCCCTCCCCCTGGAGCCCATCAAGCCGGATACGTGAAGTAGGCGAGGGCCATTTGCTGGCCACTTCCAGGCGATGGTGCATTTCTTCATTCCTCACAAAGGGTGACACCTCCCCAGCGCGAGCCCAGGGGGCGGGGCCAATGCGGCAGGGGCCGGTCCCTTGCTGTTTCCAGATGGCCTTGTGGAGCTAAGACTGAATGCCTTTCAGCATAGATGGCCACCACAAAATTGTACATTGGCTCCCGGCCGGCCTGGGCCAGGGCCAAGGCAGCGGGGGCCATTCCCTCACTGTTTCCAGGATGGCTTCGTGGGCCACATGAAACCACGTCACGGGCCGCATCTGGCCCCCGGGCCTTGTGTTTGACATGTCTGGTCTAGACTATGGAGATTCTCACTCGTCCAGGTTATAAATTCTGATTGGCTGGTGGGGTGTGTGGAAGGATTAATCAGAACTAATCCTTCCATCGCCCCCACCATCCGGTCAGAACTGATGAAGCTTCTTGGATGAGAAGCGAAATGTCTCCAAGGAAAAACAAAGTCCAGTTGCCTTTGAGATCTCATCTTCAGAGTTTCCCAGAGACAAGTTTTCACACCATTTTGTTCAACGGTAACTTTTTACCTCACAATCCGTTTCAGTATCCTTGCCCTGGCAAGAGAGAAATAGAAGGAAATGATTTATTTTATTTTTTTTAAGAAGAGCCATCTCTGGAGACTTGAAACTTATTTTTATGGGTTATTTTTAGCTAATTCCATTTTTCTTTCTCCTGCTCGAGTGTGAATTGTTGAAAAGCAATGTGTGAATTTAGAATAAAGCCCCACCAAATAGCATATTTTTTCACCACTATCAAAATTCTTCCCTTATCTTAGCATCCATGAGGTTTCTGGTTATGCAGATCATACCAGGAGATGTTCCATCTGGGTTTCTCATCTGGGGAGCGCCTGAGCAGATCATCCATGAACCCAGCTTTCCAAAGTTTTTACTGAGGGTCAAGACTCTAGGCTTCCTGAAATCAGATGTTTGGGCCTTGTTCTTAATATTACCAGTTCCTGATGTTATGAGATTTACATATAATGCCTCTAGGAAAAATAGAGTGGAATGGAATGGAATGGAATGTTAGGGTTGGAAGGAAGCTAGGAGGTCTTCTATTCCAGCACCCTGTTGAAGCAGGGGACTCTATACCGTTCTAGACAAATAGCTATCCAATCTCTTCTTGAAAGCCTCCAGTGATGGAGCACCCATAACTCCAGGAAGCAAGCTGTTCCACTGATTAATTGTTCTCACTGTCAGGAAATATACTTTATGTCTTGTTAAGAGTACTGCCCTATTTTGGAATACTAAGGCTCTGGAGTGCCCAGTCAAAAACTTTACATGGCAACCTGTAATGTCACAGCTTCAGACCTTCTCCTTTTAACTAGTTCTTTGGCTTCTTGGATAAAAATATTAGATGAAAGATGTTTCATTTGATGAAACAAGACAAGGCTTTTGAGAAGAAGGTATAGGTCGGAACCCTTCCTGTTATGACAATACAAGTAGAGTGATGGATCCAACTAGGAAGACCAGGTTCAAGTCTCCATTCAACCATAGAATTTGTTGAATGACCTTTAGGGCTGTCATTATCTCTTTCAGGTGGCCCTACTGAGAATGAAACTGGAAAAGTGCTCCATCAGGACCACCATCAACTGAGATATATATGCATGTCGTCTGAATAAAAGTTATACCCCCAAAATTTAATACTATCTTTGTACCAAACAAGGCAGGCCAAATATTTCTGCATTATGATTTTGCAGTCCCAGAGCTGATGCCAAGACTGTACTTGGGCAAAGCTAACTTAGAGTCATGTTTGAAAATGTTTGTTTGTTTTGATCATCATTTCCACCTCAGGCATGTTTGCTTCTCTTGACGGCCTTCTACATTTGGGCCCTGTCACTTTTCAACTCCTTTGTCGGTAGAAAGAAGGGAAAAGGCAAAAAAAAAATAAAAAAAATCAACCCATCACAAGTAATAAAATTCCACAGGCTGGTTGCCATCTCTGTACCTTTCAGTGGAAGAGAAAGAAGGCGATGGGGGACCGGCCTGTCACTCAAAGAAGATATTTATGAAAGATGACAGTTTTCAAATATCTCAATCTTGGACAAGGCTCTTTCGGTGACACAAAGGAATGTAACAAAATTGGAAGAGTCAGCAGCCAACGTTTATTTCATCAGGACCTGTCCAATCTCCAATGATCACTTGACAGTCCTGGAATTGCTGGCTCTCCTCATTGGCTCATGGCGCTGTGTTTGCATGGATCAGTCTAAAGAGTTGTAATAAATATGTAAAGGAGGATAATGAGACCTATTCAGGAAATGGTGTTGCCCTATTCTCTCTAGCTATACCAAATAGGAACAGGGGTAATTACATTCATATTGATCATTATTGTGTGGAAATGAGGTGATTAGTCTTCCTTCATTTCATTTCTACTCTAAGGACCCCCTCCCCATCTCTGACTTACAAGTAGACAAATCTAACTCTTTAGGGAGTTGATTTCTTTCAATTTACTTTCCGGTCTTCAGTCAACTTCTCTAATCTCTGGGACAGCTACCTGAGAACATCTGTTCCAAAGAGGAATAAAACTCCAAACTTACAATGCATCCTCAGAAAGATGTTACTAAGACTTGGATCATTTGTCGTGCCATGCTGGTCAGACTGGGTTTGTCTACCTATCGAGTCCTCTCCAAGGACGTGGAATGGGCAGATCTGGATGTTACAGATATCATCTCAGGATGGAAGATGTTCCTAGTACAGCTGCCTTTTGCAATTGACTGATGGCAAATTTGTCAATCCTGATGGTGTTCAAATGGTGCTCCAGTTGTTTTGGGATTGCATCCAAGGCCCCTATGACTATTGCTACCACCTTTGCTCTGTTTTGGAGAAGATTTTGTGATCTTCTCCAGTTCCTTCTCTTCTATTCTGCTATCTCTGCCACACCCACTTACCGTTATTTCTTAAAGAGAAGACAATTCCAGTGACATGTGATGAATATGGGGAGCAGGACTCTTCTTTCCTTCATGATGCAATCCTTTCTTCAGCAATCTGCAGTTTCTCTGATTTCTCATGCTTCAATCAATCCCAGGAGAAGACTTCAAAAGGGATCTCCTCCAGCACGGATCTTCATGGTGGAGCAAGTGATGTCATGTGCATCATGACACCATTGCACCAATGACAATGACATGAAGTATGATCATGACACTATTGCACATGAGGTTCATCATACTAAACCATACGTGAACAGTTAAGGGAGCTGGGTACAGTATGTCTAGCCTATCAAAAAGAAAGATTAAGGGTGACTGTCTTCCAGTACTTGAGAGACTGTCGTATAGCTTACCTCTTGAAGATGTGGATACTCCATCACTGGAGATTTTCAAAAATAGACTGGACAACCAGGATGGTATAAGGTCTCCTTCTAGTTGAACTAGAAGGGCCCTTCCAGTCTTCCATGATTCTATGATTCTAAATATTACTATACATAATTTGTATATGAAATTGAGATGCAAGTATGAAAAATGTTAGAAGCTGATTCTAAAGTAACATCTGTAATAGTTAAAGGTGACCCACTCTTTTTTTTTTTTTTGTCTGTGTACCACTGAAATTTTCAATTTGCTGGGTGAAATTTCTATTTAGCCTACTGTTTACTAACTCAGTAGAAATGTCATGCACAAATATTCATACTTCTCCTAATGGAGGAGGAGGAGGAAATAATCCAATAATTTCAAAAGAACTTGTACCCAGTTAATCTAATAATAATAATAATAATAATAATAATAATAATAATAATAATAATAATAATAATAATAATAATAATAATAATAATAATAATAATAATAATAATAATAATAATAACAACAACAACAACAACAACAACAATAACAATAATAACAATAATAACAATAATAACAATAATAACAATAATAACAATAACAATAACAACAACAACAACAACAACAATAACAATAACAATAACAATAATAATAATAAAGTTGGAAGGGACCTTGGAGGTCATCTAGTCCAATCCCCTGCTCAGGCAGGAAACCCTACACCATTTCGGACAAATGCCTGTCCAGTCTCTTCTTAAAAACTTCCAGTGTTGGAGCATTCACCGCTTCTGGTGGCAGGTTGTTCCACTGGTTAATTGTTCTAACTGTCAGGAAGTTTCTCCTTAGTTCTAGGTTGCTCCTCTCCTTGATTAGTTTCCATCCGTTGCTTCTTGTTCTGCCTTCAGGCGCTTTGGAAAATAGCTTGACTCCCTCTTCTTTGTGGCAGCCCCTGAGATATTGGAAGACCGCTATCATGTCCCCCCTTGTCCCTCTCTTCATTAAACTAGACATACCCAATTCCAGCAAACGTTCCTGATATGCTTTAGCCTCCAGTCCCCTAATCATCTTTGTTGCTCTTCTCTGTACTCTTTCAGTGCAAAGGGTTCCCCTTCTTCAAGTAGTTCATAACTTCCAATAATTTCAAAAGAACTTGTCCCCAGTTAATTATATATAGGGCAAAGGGTTCTGAAAAAGAGCTTTTGCAACATCTTAAAGCAACCATCCCTTTCCCCAGAATAGGAACCTTGCACCCCACCCTCCCTATCCCTGCAAATATCCCTGAACATTGGCCCTCCACAGCTGCCAATTAGCCCTGAGAAAATCAATAGCTTGCTTTAAAGCAGGGGTGTCAAACTGCCGGCCCGTGGACCGGTTGCATCGTACCGAGGCCATGCCCACCCCCAGCTCTGGCAATGCAAAAAAAAAGTCGTGATATGTCGTGACACGTCACGTGACGCGGCGAGTTTGACACTCGTGCTTTAAAGTATGGTTGGCTGATGTTTTTGGCTTGCCTAGGCCCCATTGAGTAGAGAGGAAATGTATTGGGCTGCGTATAGAATATATAACATAGTTAATGTATATAAATAACAAACTTACTCTGCTTTTTATATTTTTTATTATCTTGTGGGCTGCATGGGGCCTGTGGGCAGCAGGTTGGACACACCTGCTGTAAAGTAGGGCAGACAGGTGCTCAGTTTCCCCACACCCTAGGAAGCACGAATTCAAATCTGAATCAAAGCTTGCAGAGCCAGCTCTCCCGATGGGGCTATTTTCAGACATTCTCATCCAAATGTCTGCGGTGATTCTCAGTCATGGTTGTTCCAAAGGGTCTGTCAGAACTGCCACCAAGTTTTTACTTCAGAAGCCCAAGTGGAGGCAGGTCTGACAGGTTCTTTTTCAAAAGGCAACAAGACTTTCTTGGTTTTTGTTTGAAGATGTTTCACTTCTCATCCAAGAAGCTTCTTTAGTTCTGAATGAATAGTGGAGAATGGAAGGATTTGAAAAAGGAGTCAAAGAAGCCATCTACGATCAAACTGAACAGCCCTCTCTCAACAGAGGGGGAGGGATACAACACCACCTATCTCCTGTTTACAACACAGTCCTTTCAACAGTTCCAAGAAGGTTCCACACTCATTTGTACTCTAATTCAGGTGACCCTGAGGGCACAGATACATCTCCAAGTGGCCTCAATGACTCTCAGACAGAGTGCTGCAAGGAATATAAATCCTTCCATCCTCCAGAGTTCAGTCAGAACCAAAGAAGCTTCTTGGATGAGAAGCAAAACATCGTCAATCAAAAACAAAGAAAGCCCAGTTGCCTTTTGAAAAAGCACTTTTGGGTTCTCACCCAAAGGAAGCACAAGAATTTGAGACTACAGATCTACAATATTAGACTTCCGGCATTTCTGGATGCGAGTAACGAAGTCGGCCGGACTGAGGAACGAAACAGAAGATTGGAGTAGACCCAAAAATGCTTCTCGAGGGTGCCACATATGGGATCGTCCTTCATATCACCGCTTTTCATTCTGCCTCCCTTTTGTATGGCCCCTTGCAAAATACTGGGTGAGACTGTGATTTAATTAGCCATTGTGACACAGTGTTGTGCTTGCCAGCACCAGCCCCGTGGATGTGCATGCAAAGCGATGTGAGCCTACGGCTGGATGGCTAGCAGATATCTCTGATGTCAATGGAGGTGGATTATGTTCGCGGAATACCAAACTGATCTTCTGTTGTAGGTTTTCAGCCGCTCTTTTGAAAGGGATGATGAATTCAATTAGAGGCCGTGTTCGTCTCCTCTTTTGTGTCTCTCTTGCAGCCTTGCATAATCTAAGCAAGAAATGTAACCCAATCAAGCTGTCTATGAAGAAAGCCACTGTTGTTGTTGTTTTTTTTTTGAAGAAATGGAGAGGGGAGGGGATGAGGGAGCTGGGTGGGTCATCTTATAATGCTTGCCCTTGGAGAGTGGAAAAGGAGGTGGGGCAGAAGAGAAAAAAAAAGAAAGGCTGCTTCTCAGAGGTGATCTTGGTCTCCTGTTGCTTTCTAAGAACCGATTTAGAATAACACGGTTAAGATTAAAGTGGAATTAAACCATGAGCTCCTACTTTGATTATTCAAGCAGACAAGCCTCTCCAAGGATCATCAGAAAGCACTTTGTCGATATGGCGAATCATAGTTTGCTGAACCGTTCAATGCTCCAGATTCATCCAATTCTGACAAGCAATGATCAATTAGCCACAATGCCTGGGTTCTGCTGAGCCATGAATTATGCATCCTTGCTTCAGCCTAGCATGTTATAACCCACCCCAAAATTTTAAGCTGTAATGAAAGGACAAATGTAAGAGCAAGAGTGTTAGACGTTTGGTGCCTCTGCTACATTGGAATGGATCGAATAGGCCTAGTGAGTCCTTCTCTTGGCTGAATGACAACAGCTGCACTATAACAAAGTCACTGTCAAGCATCAGGGAAATCAGGAGAATCAGGCAGTTCACATGAGTAAAAAGATTTATTGCAAGCTTAAGCTCTCTGCAAGAATCTCGGAATCAGAATAGAGCTGGAAGGGACCTTGGAGGTCTTGTAGCCCAGCTCAAGCAGGAGATCCTATACCATTTCAGACAAATGGCTGTCTAGTCTCTTGTTAAAAGGCTCCAGTGATGAAGCACCCACAACTTCTGGAGGCAAGTCGTTCCACTGGTTAATTGTCCTCCTCACTGTTAGGAAGTTCCTCCTTAATTCCAGGTTGCTTCTCTCCTTGATTAGTTTCCATCATAGTTTCTTGTTCTGCTCTCTGGTGCTTTGGAAAATAAATTGACCCCCTCCTCCTTGTGGCAGCCTCTCAAATACTGGAATACTGCTATCATGAACCCCCCCCCCCCCAAGTCTTTCTTTTCTCTAGAATAGCCAAACCCAAATCCTGCAAAAATTGCAAGCTTAGGTTCTCTATAAGAATCTGAGCTACTAACAGTCAAGGGAAACTAGCAGGAAATAAGAAAGGCATTCAAGTTGGGCTGGACTTAGATCTCTTGTGGGAACGTAGGGACTCATGACTGCTGGCATGTTTGACCCCTCCCTCGGGCTGAGCCTGGTCATCTCCTACAGTCATAAGGTAAGGAAAGTGGCTCATCCATACTAGATCCACCTGTAGTGATCCTTCGCACTCCACCCTCAAACCAATAAAAACTCCTTTTCAGAGGAAGAGAGAGCAACACCTTTCTTCTGTCTATGGAGATCCTCAATCATCCAGTTCATGGATGTCCCAAAGGTGCTTTATCCAAAAGCCAATTGGGTTTTTCTTTGAAAAAAGTTTCGCTTCTCACCCAAGAAGCTTCTTCAAAGGTGCTTTTTTCTGAAAGGCAACTGGACTTTCTTGGGTTTTTTCTTTGAAAACGTTTTGCTTATCATCCAAAAGCGTCTTCAGTTCTCTGAAGGAGGTCCTTGGATGAGAAGTGAAACATTTTTTTAAAAAAAACAGAAAGTCCAGTTGCCTTTTGGGGGCACCTTCCTTCTGGAAACCTTGAGGCAGATAATGGAAGGGCCTTCCACTTTAGGTGGGATGTCAGATCAACTCATTAGCCAAGCCCACCACCACCCACCCAAGCTTTGAGAAGATTGGTGGCAATACATTTATTTATTCTCCAAGATACCAGAGGGCAGGACAAGAAACAATGGATGGAAACTAATGAAGGAGAGAAGCAACCTGGAATTAAGGAGAAACTGCCTAACAGCGAGAACAATTAACCAGTGGAACAGCTTGCCTCCAGAAATCGTGGGCGCTCCATCACTGGAGGCTTTCAAAAAGAGATTGGACAACCACTTGTTTGAAATGGTATTGGGTCTCCTGCTTGAGCAGGGGGTTGGACTAGAAGATCTCCAAGGTCCCTTTCTATTCTATTCTATTCTATTCTATTCTATTCTATTCTATTCTATTCTATTCTATTCTATTCCATTAACATTCAAGGCCAGTCAAATGAGGCTTCTACTGAGAAGGACAGTGCTTCATGAGTAAAGGTCAATCTGCATATGAAAATTAAGTAAGACGTCAGTGCAGTACATCCCACGTTCCTCAAGGCTGGTTTGGCGCCTTGAAGTTTGTTTTGTGGAATGTGTACCGTACAGAATAAAAATAGCCTTGTTATCCTGGCAGTTTTCCTTTCCTTTGCCTTGCCTTTAAAAGCACAGGAGCCACGGATTGTGCAATGGCTCAGGGCTAACCCAGCTCATTAGCTGTGCCTTTCAAAATGGCTCCCTGTGAATTGAGCAGATGGCTTTTATTTTAAGGGACAACGCCACATCTGCGTTTGTCTTTTATTCTAAAATGTCAAAGTTCTATTGAAACATTTTGACAAGTCTTTTGTTTTTCAAGACCACATCTCAGCTGGCTTTCCTAGACGTAAGGGCTACCATATTGGGAGCTCCAGGTATCCGTTTTCTGCCCTCCGATACTTATATGGAGTTATGCAGACCTACCATAAGATACGTAGGACTGCAACTCAGCCCCAAATTTCCGTTGCTAAGCAAGACAGTTGGTAAGTGAGCGTGCCCCAGTTTACGACCTTTTTGCCACATTGGTTAAATCAGGGGTCCCCAACCTTGGCAACTTTAAGACTTGTGGACTTCAACTCCCAGAATTCCCCAGAATGGGTGGGTGTGGCCAAGGTGGGTGTGGTCACCTCAATGTTCCTCCTGTGGGGGCCGGACAGGGTTGGGGGAGATCCAGGGGGTCTCTGGCAGGTGGGGCGGTGGGGCGGTGGGCAGGAGGCTCGTCCTGTGGGGTGAGGCCAGGCAAGGCGAGGCAGGGCGGGGTGCCATTGTCGCAGGGCAAGGCGATGCAGGGGCCAGGGCAGCTGCTGCCTGACACCATCGGCCCCCGCACACAGAGGCCAGCGAGTGCATGGGGGCCAACGGTGTCTGTCAGTAGCCACAGCCTGCTGGCCCCTCAACCGGCACACTTTAGGGCTCCGCAGTCCGCAATATTCATCTCTTTGACCGACCACTGGCACAAATGATTTCCAGATAATATTAGAGATTTAGTCAGGGGTATCAAAATCATGCTATGTCTTTTTTTTTTCCAAATTTGGACTGGGTAAAGATAGATACATTTGCATTGCTAAATGTAGCTTTTATCCAGAGGGTGCTTTTCATCTGCCTTGCTTGGCTATCAAGATCATCATCTTTCCTCGGCTGAATAGTTAATGCAGAAAAAGACACTGCAGGGATGAAATAATTCACTGAGAATGGCTCATCCGTGTGCTCGCTTTGGGTCTGGCCTTTTACATTTTACATTTTTAAAACTATGCTTGTTTCCTAGAATCCTAATTCCTTTGTTATGCCCTACGACAAATTCAAGTATATGAGGTAATACACGTCCTTTCAAATTCTGACTGACTAGGATTCTTCTTTCTTAAGTATTTATTTCAAATAGATTTTGCTGGACTACCCTATGAGCCATTGCATTTGTAGTATTCGCATCAACACTGGAACATAGAAGAGAGGCAGTCCTCAACTTACAATCATTCATTTAGTGACTGTTCGAAATTACAATGGCCCTGAAAAAAAAGGTGACTTGGAACTGGTTTTCACACTTTTAACTGTTGAAGCATCCACGTGGTCATGTGATCAAAATTTGGGTGCTTAGCAACTGGCCTGTATTTATGGCAGCTGCACTGTCCCTTGGTCATGTGATTACTACATGAGAAGGGGGGAGAGGGAAGAGGGAGGGAGAGAGAGGGAGAGGGAGAGGGTGAGGGAAGGAGGAGAGGGGGAGAGGGGAGAGGGAGAGGGGAGGAGGGGAAGGAGGAGAGGAAGAGGGGGGAGGGAGAGGGAAGGAGGAGAGGGAGAGGGGGGGCGGAGAGGGGAGAGGGAGGGAGAGGGGAGGGAAGGAGGAGAGGAGGAGGAGAGGGGAGAGGGGAGAGAGGAGGAGAGGGGGAGAGGGAGAGGGAAGGATGGGGAGTGGAGAGGGAAAGGGAGAGGGAGAGGGAGAGAGAGGGAGAAGAGAGAGGGGAGGAGAGGAGGGAGGAGGGAGGAAGAGGGAGAGGGAGGAGGGGGGGAGAGGGGGGAGAGGGAAAGAGGTGAAGAGGGAGGGGAGGAGGGGAAGAGGAGAGGAGAGGAGAGGGAGGAGGGGAGAGAGGAGAGGAGAGGGAAGGAGGAGAGGGAGAGGGAGAGGGAGAGGGAGGGGGAGAGAGGGGGAGAAGAGAGAGGCGGAGAGAGAGGGAGAGGGAAGAGGGAAGAGGGAGGAGGGAAGGAGGAGAGGGAGAGAGGGGAGAAGAGAGAGGGGAAGAGAGAGGGAGAGGAGGAGGGAGAGGGAGAGGGAGAGAGGAAGAGGGAGGGAGAGGGAAGGAGGAGAGGGAGAGGGGGGAGGAGGAGAGGGGATGAGGGGAGAGGAGAGGGAGGAGGGAGAGGAGGGATGAGAGGGAGGAGAGGGAAGGAGGGAGAGGAGAGGGAGGAGGAGAGGGAGAGAGAGGAGAGGGAGAGGGAAGGAGGGAAGGAGGAGGGAGAGGAGGAGAGGGAAGAGGGAGGGAGGAGGGAGGAGAGGAAGGAGGAGAGGGGGAGGGGGGGAAGAGGGAAGAGGGAGAGGGAAGGAGGAGAGGGAGAGAGGGGAAAGAGAGAGGGAGAGAGAAGGAGGGGGAGAGGGAGAGGGGAGAGGGAAGAGAGGAGGGAGAGGGAAGGAGGAGAGGGAGAGGGGGAGGGGGAAGAGAGAGGGAGAGAGGGGAGAGGGAAGGAGGGGGAGAGGGAGAGGGAGAGAGGGAAGAGGGAGAGGGAGAGGGGAGGAGGGAGAGGGAGAAGTAGAGGGAAAGGGAGGAGAAAGGGAAAGGGAGAGAGAGAATGAACAATGGAAAACTCCTAAAAACTCATTCCACATCAAAGGAGAAGAGATAGGACAGCTCACTGCCTTATTCCAATATAGACCCAAGTCTTATTGTTCAAAGTTGTGTATCCACCTCTTGACCAGCCCCTCATTCTTGCCAGAACCCTCCCACTTTCATTAGTCTGGATCGTATCCCAGACTAATAGTTCTACTGTGTGCACAGCAGTGTCTCGCTAATATCCCTGATTATGTTACATTAAATGAATAATATTGCCAGGTTTATATGTTTAAGGCAAATGAGATACTTACAGATAGCAAAGAAGCAAGTTAACAAGATCCATTTTCTTCCATTGACTTCTGCTCATGTATTAATAAGGTTCAAAAGCATCTTTCCTTCATGTCTCAGATTAATCAGGCCTTTGTTATTCCTATGAAGCACAAAATATTTGCTTCATTTATGTTTGTATTAATGTGTCACTGGAGCTAAATCTTCCGAGAAAGAAGATATAATACAGCGTCCATTATCTTGCTTAAAGGACCAAATTCTTACTGCTGATGCTGCTATTATTACTGTTGTTGTCATTGTTATCTGTGCTGGTGCATGCATAGGAAAATCCATATTGTGGGATTACGTCTCTCAGATTCAACTGAACCTCTTGTCTAAATGGAAAATAGAATTACTCATAATGACAAAAAAAATCATCAAAGTTCATAAATGTTTCACCTATGTTGTGCTGAATTCCGTTTGTTTAAATATAATTCTATTTGTTTAACTATAATGTAACCTAATTCTTCCTCCAAGCATAATAGCCCGCAGTAAATGAAATAGCCAAAACAAATGAACTCTGAACAATTGGAGTTTTAAAATGTAGCTGCTCTGGTGAACGGTGAAGTGTCTTTTGCACTGTCATTTTGGTTTTATAATTAAAATTATCAGACCAAAAAATAAAGCAATACAATAATAATGCAATAAAAAGGAGGGGGGGGAAGCATTTGGGAAAAAAAGGAGAAGGAAGATCCATATAACAAGTCCCCAAATATAGCAAGCTTAACTTTTAAGCTGTTCCAGTCAATCAACTAAGCTAGAAAGCAATAAACAGGCAGGCAAACGAAACATCAGAGCACTTATAAACCTATATACCTAAAAATAAAAAATATATAAATTAAAAGAAGAACTTAATATTTATCCTGCAGATGTCATCATCTCCAACTCTGAGAGCTGCTTCGTAGCAAAATCTGATGCAACAATTCCAACTTAGCCTTTGTGGGCCTCATCCCCTATTTAAGACCCCTATTTAAGACCTCCTAAGGGGGCATGCAGGAGTGCACTGACGTGCCCTATCAACCCGGTCACATTTTAGATTTTCTATTTTGTTTCTTCAAATTATGTAACTTTTGTTTGACAAATAAATAAACAAACAAATTAAATAAATAAATAAAATGCTCATTTGTATCAGCTAAAAGAAAAGCTCCTAAAAACTCTTCTGCATAGTCTGGAGTTGCTGCTAAAAAGTAAAAAAAGTAAATATTAGCTTGGGTTGTGTTGTAAAGGCGGGGGGGGGGAGGGAATCAACAATGTCATAGCATTGTTTCAACCTCTTCCATGCCAAGGAAGCATTCACCTTTGAGCAGACCTGTCCTGCCATAATGCTTTGTTGTGAGAACTGGGTTGGGTTAAGGGACAAACATGGGGACAAATCTCCCCCTTGGGGGAAAAAAAAATTGAGAGCTTTACCAAAACTCGACAAATGATTTACATTAGGGCATTCTTCTCTGTTTAAAAGTTTATTTATTTACTTGATTTTTATCCCACCTTTATTATTTTTTATAAATAACTCAAGATGGCAAACATACATGATGCTCCTTCCTCTTCCTCTTTTTTCCCACAACAACCTTGTGAGGTGGGTTGGGCTGAGAGAGAGTGACTGGCCCAAAGTCACTCAGCCAGCTTTCATGCCTAAGGCGGGACTAAAGCTTGCTGTGTTCTGGTGATTGGCCCAAAGTTAGCCAGCCAGCTTTCATGCCTAAGGCGGGACTAAAACTTGCTGTGTTCTGGTGATTGGTCCAAAGTCACCCAGTCAGTTTTCATGCCTACGGCGGGATTAGAACTCTCTGTCTCCTGGTGATTAGCCCAAAGTCAACCAGCCAGTTTTCATGCCTAAGGCGGGACTAGCGCTCACCATCTCCAGATGACTGGTCCAAAATCACCAAGATGGTTTTCATGCCTAAGGCAGGACTAGAACTCTCTGTCTCCTGGTGATTGGCCCAAAGTCAACCAGCTGGCTTTCATGCTCAAGGCAGGACTAGAACTCACCATCTCCTGGTTTCTAGGGCAGCACTTTAACCATTACATCAAGCTGGTTCTTTGTCATTTCTTTGGCTGATCTAAAATACAGAACATACCCAGAACTAGATCACAATATACCATTTCCTGTCTTAGGACCCTTTAAGATGCTACTAAATCTAAGCCATCATAAACTTAATTGTTTCTGTTCTATAGAAACATTTCAAACATTGACAGAAATAAATCTCTTCAATCCAGGCTTTCTTCTAAATTCTAATTCTAAAGCAAGATTTTAAAATGTAGAGACTCTGGGTTATTGTCTCTTCGCTCATAGAATCCAGCCATCAAAACTCATTGGCAAAAACATCTTCTATCAGTGACACTATTCAGAAACCTTACTTAATTAAATTTAAAATTAAAGAAAATTCTGTCATAACAGCATAATGATAAATTTGTTTTTAAGGTCCTTTATATTTTTTCCCCAGATTTTTCTTTACACTCAAAAAATTAATAGTTCAATTGTTTTCTGTGTCTATTGTACGCCACCCAGAGTCACATATCTGAGAATGGGTGGCTATATAAATTTAATCAATCAATTAAATGCTAAATATGATGATTTCTCTGCCCCTTCCAAAGTGATTACAACCAATCAAGGATTGATCCCATGGTGCTACTCTTTTCCTTAGAGTTCAAAGCAGCGGGCCAACAAATTAAATAAGTAAAATGTAAACCAATTATTAAGAATATCCATTCTATGTTCCACACAAATGTTACAACCTTAACATGCAAACAGAACAGCAGAAAATCATAATAGAAGAGCAGTTTCAAAAGAAAAAAACAGGATACCAACAAATAAAAGTTTTCCTATGACAAAGTATTAAAGCAGCCATATTGTTACATTTGTTGAATTACTGTACCTGAGGACATGACAAGAAGTAATGGATGAAAGATTATTAAACCTGGAACTAAGGGGAAATTTCCTGATAGTTAGAACAATTAATCAGTAGAACAGACTCCTTCCAGAAGTTGTGGGTGCTTGATTACTGGCAGTTTTCAAGAAGACACTAAACAGCCATTTATTCAGAATGCTACTAGGTCTTCTGCTTCAGCAGGAATCTGAATCAGAATCAGAATAAAGCTAAAAGGGACCTTGGAGGTCCTAGTCCAGCCTCCTGCTCAAGCAGGAGATAGAATAGAATAGAATAGAATAGAATAGAATAGAATAGAATAGAATAGAATAGAATAGAATAGAATAGAATAGAATAGAATAGAATAATGGAATGGAATGGAATGGAATGGAATGGAATGGAATGGAATAGAATGGAATAGAATAGAATAGAATAGAATAGAATAGAATAGAATAGAATAGAATAGAATAGAATAGAATAGAATAGAATTGGAAGGGGCCTTGGAGGTCTTCTAGTCCAGCCCTCTGCTCAAGCAGGAGAATCTATACCATCTTAGATAAATGACTGTCCAGTCTCTTCTTAAAAATCTCCAGTGATGGAGCGCCCACGATTTCTGGAGGCAAGCTGTTCCACTGGTTAATTGTTCTCGCTGTTAGGCAGTTTCTCCTGAATTCCAGGTTGCTTCTCTCCTTGATTAGTTTCCATCCATTGTTTCTTGTCCTGCCCTCTGGTGCTTTGGAAAATAAGGTTGGACTGGAAGACCTCCAATGTCCTTTTCAATTCTTTGTTCCATGTTCTATGCTTCAGTTGTTATTAACATCTGCTATTCTCTTTTAGCCTTCCTGGTTTGATTTAATATTTTTAATGATTTTTTATGTATTAACTGTTTTATAGCTTTCTGGTATATTGCCAGAGCCACTTTTTTTTCATGAGATGGGCAGCTATATAAATTTGATGGGATTTTTTTTAATTTTATGACCCTGTAATCCCTTAATTTGGGATAGAGTCAAGGGCAAGGCGACCGAATGGAGATGAGCATTTACTAACCGGATGCCCTTCCTGACGCCTATGTGGAGTTTGCACCAGGTATTTTCTCTTTGAAAGAGAAACATCTGTTGCTATCTAGGATTGAACCCTCAATCTTCCAAGTGGGAGGGGAGCATCTTCAACACTAGGCCACTACGCTGCTCATAAATTTGATGAATAAATAAATATTATCTGGAGTCCTGTTGCTCCATAGCTCTCTCCTCGTCTGAAGTTATTTAATCTAGAACCGAGTCCAATATCTGTCCATCAGAAGGGCCTGGAAAAGTTGTGTTAAAAGGAGATATAGAGATAAAAATAATACCTTACCCATGTTTACAACAGGCATCGTGAAGACCAGGGGGGAAAAATAGTGATTTTTAACAATCTGATAGAAACATCCATGCAGGCAGAGGATTTTAAGCACTGAATTCTTAGAAGTCAGCTTCCTTTTCTATGGAATCAATTTAACTTTTTTTCCTCAGAACATCTCAACTTTAACAGCAAGCTGTTATGTGTTCTTTTCTGTGACAAGAATAAACTGCAACAATGGATGCAGCTGTTGCAAAAAAAAGAAGAATTTCATTCAGTCTTTTTTTTTTTTCCTTATATCTTTTGTGGGTGGAAAGGAATGCAATGACTTTATCAATGGGAGAGCAAAAGGGAATTTTTCTCCAGTAATTTAAAAAGAAAATTCATTTCCAACTTCCCCTTCAGGCATTTTTCATCACTTCCATATGTGCTGAATTTTCTCTGTGGATAGAGTTTTCTTGGCAAATTCCCATGGAAGGAATGCGATCTTCTTGCCCTTGTTGAGTGATTGTGTGGATGTTCTTTCTGTCCTTATACGGTCATGTCTCTAATGGTGTCCAGCCACCCTGGCTTTCTATGGAGTCATTAAATTATTCTGAAAATAAGATCTTAGAAGGGAATTCCCTCCATAGGACTTTTTAAGCAGTGGTTCTATTGCCACTACCAAAGGATATCCTGTTCTTGAGGAGAATTGGAGCATTTCTCCTTCTGGAGAAATTATCCACTCAGGTTAGATGTTTTAGAGGAAAATGTCCATCACTCCCAAGTTATCACATTTAGAAGAAGAGAGAGAGAGATGCTTTCTTCTTCTTCTTCTTCTGCCATATCCGTTATCGGACGTTGGCGATCATGTTGGCGATCCTGTTTTTATCAGCAGCCGCACGAAAAAGTGCTGCTGAGTTTTGTCCAAACCAGTCCCTTAGATTTTGAAGCCATGATGTTCTTCTTCTGCCTGGACCTCGTTTGCCTTCAATCTTTCCTTGGAGGATTAAATGGAGTATGCCGTATTTTTCTGGGTGTCGCATCACATGTCCAAAATATTCTAACTTTCGTTTTTTAATTGTTTTGATGATTTCCCTTGGCTTTCCCAGGCGGCTTATCACCTCCTCATTTCTGATTTTGTCAACCCAGCTTCTACGTAACAGCCGCCTGTAAATCCACATTTCAAATGCTTCTAGTCTCTTCAGGTGGCCTTCTGTCAGAGACCAACTCTCTACTCCATAGAGCAGGATAGAAAAAATATAGCATCTGACAAGTCTGATTTTCAGTCTTAGGCTTATGTCGTGACTGCAGAAGACCGGGAGATTCTTAGCACCCCTGCCCCATTTAAGGGGCGCCCGTACTCGGGGCCATTGTTAAGTTTTGCCACCATTAACATGCTTTTCCTGGGAAATATATAGTGTAGTAGTCTTCCCTTTGCTTTCTACACCGCTGTGCACACACTGTTCAAGTGGAAAGATGCTTTAGGATTCAGAAAACTTACAGGAGGCAGAAAGGACCCTTTAAAGAGTGTTGTTGGGGATGGTAGGCCCTACCACCTACTTCTACAAAACTATTCTTCTTCTAGACTTCTTGGACCCCACTTTAAGTGGAATCATGTTAAGTTGAAACTGGGCATTGCTTCCGATCCTAAGAGATCTAGATTCTCTCTGGTTTGCCAGTAAAAACAAAAATCCTCCTCTCTAAAGGCGGCTAATGAAGAAATAACGTATCTGTTCTCCCAATGTGGTTTTTCAAAAAATGAATTATGTCATTAAGTGCCAAGAAGAAAATTAGCTATGAGCTTTTAAATTTAAAACGATCCCCTTTTTAATTGTAAAACACTGTCACTTAACTGCTATTGATCCAGGGGAAGCACATTAGGGAGCAAGGTCACCATAACTGTTAATATTCACTGCTTAGTGAAAGAGCATCAAAGGACATTTTAATGTCACTGACTTTCTTAGGGAGTTTTTAGCGAAAGCTTTATGTCGGGCAGCCTATGAATGAAAAGGACAGCAGGCAGAAAAAGGGAAGAACAAATGGGATGGCAATTGTCTGCTAATCAAATTGTAGCTTGAATTGATTTTTAGGCAAAAGTTTTTGTCATGGATTTCCAAGATCTGTTGACATTTAAAAGTCAAAATATATATTTTCCATGGATATATTTCAAATGCTGTTAGGTGGGTTGATTTGTTTCTATTCCACAAAGATAAATAATCAGTCTCAAAATTAATGAGGAGCAGAAAAGGAAAGAATAGATGAACAGAATAGTTTGATCCAAATGTAGATTTCTTCAAAAGTAAATGTAATGAAATTCGAAAAGCAAAAATGCACAGTAAGGCAATTCTCTTCGCTCTCTATTTTGGGTAAATCCACCTTTTTCCAAGGAAGTTTATCTCAAGTTTGCCTGATCTGAATTTTAGGAGCCAGCTTTCAGTTGAAGAAACAGTGTGTATCCAAAATGTAGAAGCTGGAAATTTGCATACACAATTGTAGCTGATGAGATGAATGAAACTCATTTTAAGTCATTTTTCTTTCAACACCAAATATATTGAAGAAGCTTCTTGGATGAGAGGCAAAATATTTTAAAAAATCAAGAAAGTCCAGCTGCCTTTTGGAAAAGTACCTTTGGGACAACCATGACCTGGAGATTGAGAACCTCCATAGACATAACACCAACCACAGGATACAATAATATTCAGCATAAAGTCACCTGGATCTGACTCCCCACCAGAATGCTTAAGCTATTTCTTTCTAGATCTAGATGCAGAATTTGCACCGCAAAGATGCAATGCATGGAAAGCCCAACAAGGGCTAAATGATAATGTATTAAAAAACAATCTTCATATATCACTTCTCGTGCATATAAATGTCAGAGCCACGATATCTATTTAAAAAATGAATTAAGAACAATCCATTAAAAAGGCCAGGATTAGTAGCAGAATGGGCTTTTATGAGCAAGAGTCTATTTCACTGCAATGTGAAGAGAACACAGAGACCAGCACTTTGTTTCATAAAACGACAATAATGGATGTACAGGCACCCATGAATGGCAGAGATGCTGTCTAGCAATCAAGCAATGGAAGTTAACAAGATACGGTCATACATCCAGGGCCATCCAAGACTTGAAGGTAATGACTTAATTTGCACAATGCCACATTTTAGATAATTGCCGTTTTCAATGATTTAATCAATTCCAGATTCCTTTTGAGCCCAAAGGAAGTGTGTTAGATCTGCCAGTGAACACGGGTTTCGCTTCAAGCATTCGTTGTTTTAAGGTATATTATGGCTGAGTGTTTTCCATTAGAAAAATATGCCCTGGAAGGTATTCTTCCTGCAAAGTGATCTATGTGCCATACAAACAAGTCCTGCTGGTATTTGCAATGTTAAATTCAGGTGCTTCTTCCTATTTCTCAGGAAAGGAAGTATTTTTGCCTTGCTTAAAATTGCATGACCTTTGAACAGATAAAAGGCTCTGCAGCAGATGGCTTTATGCATAGTTCAAAGGGAAACCTATGTCAAAAAGTTGGATATAGCTAAGATTTGTGCTGGAACAATTAATAGCATCTCTGATCACACAGATATAACCTCCCCAAAAAAACAGAGATACAAGAATTACCCATCAACATTGACAGAATGAATCTCAAACTTACAAGCTATGGATATTTTGCCCCAAAGTTCTTCCACATATTTTGGACAATTCATATTAAATTTGATTTTTTTCCCCCTTTCAGTTCATTTTTTTTTAAATGTGAACTTCTTGTTGATAGTATGATAGATTCCTTATTTAAGAAGTGGCCAATTGTGTGAGTTACATTATAGTCTCTTTAGTGGTTTACAGAAGCCATGATTTCTCCAACTTCCTAGGGCAGTGATGACGGACCTTTTAGAGACCGAGTGCCCAAACTGCAACCCAAAATCCACTTATGTATTGTGGGGTGCCGGGTGGGCGTGGCCCATTGGGTGGGCGTGGCCCATTGGGTGGGCGTGGCTGCGGTGGTAACGGCAGACTGGGTGGGACCAAAAAGTTCAATCAATCAACTCCAACTTTGCGAGATCTTTTTTTTTCCCGCGAGAAGTTGAAATTGATTGATTGATTGAACCTTTTTTTTTTTTGCACACGGCGGCAGAGGCCTAAAGCGAAAATGTTTTATAAAACCTAGCTGAAGGT